>PYHX02000158.1:9163987-9247425 GCA_004302925.2 Cochliomyia hominivorax | reverse complement strand
TCACAAATTAAGCTTATTTTCTTGATTGGAAGGCTTATTTAAGGAACTAGAGCCCTATTTTTAGGTTTTTTTGGCAAAATTTTTAAAAATGGATTACAATTAAGCTTATTTCCTTGATTGGAGGTCTTATTTATGGAACCCAGAGCACATTTTTAGGTTTTTATTGGCAAAATTTTAAAAATGATTACGAATTAAGCTTATTTTCTTGATTGGCAGGCCTTATTTAAGGACTGAGCCATTTTTAGTTTTTTTCGGCCAAAATTTTAAAAATGCATTACAAAATTAAGCTTATTTTCTTGATTGGAGGCTTAATTAAGGAACTAGAGCCATTTTTAGGTTTTTTGCAAAAATTTAAAAATGATTACAAATTAAGCTTATTTTCTTGATTGGAGGCTTAATTAAGGAACTAGAGCCATTTTTAGGTTTTTTTGCAAAATTTTAAAAATGATTACAAATTAAGCTTATTTTCTTGATTGGAGGCTTATTAAGGAACTAGAGCCATTTTTAGTTTTTTGCAAAATTTTAAAAATGATTACAAATTAAGCTTATTTTCTTGATTGGAGGCTTAATAAAGGAACTAGAGCCATTTTTAGGTTTTTTTGCAAAAATTTTAAAAATGATTACAAATTAAGCTTATTTCCTTATTGGAGGCTTAATTAAGGAACTAGAGCCATTTTTAGGTTTTTTTGCAAAAAATTTTAAAAATGATTACAAATTAAGCTTAATTTCTTGATTGGAGGCTTAATTAAGGAACTAGAGCCATTTTTAGGTTTTTTTGACAAAAATTTTAAAAAATGATTACAAATTAAGCTTATTTTCTTATTGGAGCTTAATTTAAGGAACTAGAGCCATTTTTAGGTTTTTTTTTTGCAAAAATTTTAAAAATGATTACAAATTCAAGCTTATTTTCCTCATTGGAGGCTTAATTAAGGAACTAGAGCCATTTTTAGGTTTTTTTTTGCAAAAATTTTAAAAATGATTACAAATTAAGCTTATTTTCTTGATTGGAGGCTTAATTAAGGAACTAGAGCCATTTTTAGGTTTTTTTGAAAAAATTTTAAAAATGATTACAAATTAAGCTTATTTTCTTGATTGGAGGCTTATTTAAGGAACTAGAGCCATTTTTAGGTTTTTTTGCAAAAATTTTAAAAATGATTACAAATTAAGCTTATTTCTTGATTGGAGGCTTAATTAAGGAACTAGGAGCCATTTTTAGGTTTTTTTGCAAAAATTTTAAAAATGATTACAAATTAAGCTTATTTTCTTGATTGGAGGCTTATTTAAGGAACTAGAGCCATTTTTAGGTTTTTTTGACAAAATTTTAAAAATGATTACAAATTAAGCTTATTTTCTTGATTGGAGGCTTATTTAAGGAACTAGAGCCATTTTTAGGTTTTTTTTGCAAAAATTTTAAAAATGATTACAAATTAAGCTTATTTTCTTGATTGGAGGCTTCAATTAAGGAACTAGAGCCATTTTTAGGTTTTTTTGCAAAAATTTTAAAAATGATTACAAATTAAGCTTATTTTCTGATTGGAGGCTTAATTAAGGAACTAGAGCCATTTTTAGGTTTTTTTTGAAAAAATTTTAAAACTGATTACAAATTAAGCTTATTTTCTTGATTGGAGGCTTATTTAAGGAACTAGAGCCATTTTTAGGTTTTTTGCAAAATTTTAAAAATGATTACAAATTAAGCTTATTTTCCTTATTGGAGGCTTAATTAAGGAACTAGAGCCATTTTTAGGTTTTTTTGCAAAAATTTTAAAAATGATTACAAATTAAGCTTATTTTCTTGATTGGAGGCTTAATTAAGGAACTAGAGCCATTTTTAGGTTTTTTTTGAAAAATTTTAAAAATGATTACAAATTAAGCTTATTTTCTTGATTGGAGGCTTATTTAAGGAACTAGAGCCATTTTTAGGTTTTTTTGCAAAAATTTAAAAATGATTACAAATTAAGCTTATTTTCTTGATTGGAGGCTTATTTAAGGAACTAGAGCCATTTTTAGGTTTTTTTGCAAAAATTTTAAAAATGATTACAAATTAAGCTTATTTTCTTGATTGGAGGCTTATTTAAGGAACTAGAGCCATTTTTAGGTTTTTTTTGACAAAATTTAAAAATGATTACAAATTAAGCTTATTTTCTTGATTGGAGGCTTATTTAAGGAACTAGAGCCATTTTTAGGTTTTTTTGCAAAAATTTTAAAAATGATTACAAATTAAGCTTATTTTCTTGATTGGAGGCTTATTTAAGGAACTAGAGCCATTTTTAGGTTTTTTTGCAAAATTTTAAAAATGATTACAAATTAAGCTTATTTTCTTGATTGGAGGCTTATTTAAGGAACTAGAGCCATTTTTAGGTTTTTTTTGCAAAATTTTAAAAATGATTACAAATTAAGCTTATTTTCTTGATTGGAGGCTTATTTAAGGAACTAGAGCCATTTTTAGGTTTTTTTGCAAAAATTTTAAAAATGATTACAAATTAAGCTTATTTTCTTGATTGGAGGCTTAATTAAGGAACTAGAGCCATTTTTAGGTTTTTTTGCAAAAATTTTAAAAATGATTACAAATTAAGCTTATTTTCTTGATTGGAGGCTTATTTAAGGAACTAGAGCCATTTTTAGGTTTTTTTGCAAAAATTTTAAAAATGATTACAAATTAAGCTTATTTTCTTGATTGGAGGCTTAATTAAGGAACTAGAGCCATTTTTAGGTTTTTTTGCAAAAATTTTAAAAATGATTACAAATTAAGCTTATTTTCTTGATTGGAGGCTTATTTAAGGAACTAGAGCCATTTTTAGGTTTTTTTTGACAAAATTTTAAAAATGATTACAAATTAAGCTTATTTTCTTGATTGGAGGCTTATTTAAGGAACTAGAGCCATTTTTAGGTTTTTTTGCAAAAATTTTAAAAATGATTACAAATTAAGCTTATTTTCTTGATTGGAGGCTTATTTAAGGAACTAGAGCCATTTTTAGGTTTTTTTGCAAAAATTTAAAAATGATTACAAATTAAGCTTATTTTCTTGATTGGAGGCTTATTTAAGGAACTAGAGCCATTTTTAGGTTTTTTTGCAAAATTTTAAAAATGATTACAAATTAAGCTTATTTTCTTGATTGGAGGCTTATTTAAGGAACTAGAGCCATTTTTAGGTTTTTTTGCAAAAATTTTAAAAATGATTACAAATTAAGCTTATTTTCTTGATTGGAGGCTTATTTAAGGAACTAGAGCCATTTTTAGGTTTTTTTGCAAAATTTTAAAAATGATTACAAATTAAGCTTATTTTCTTGATTGGAGGCTTATTTAAGGAACTAGAGCCATTTTTAGGTTTTTTTGCAAAAATTTTAAAAATGATTACAAATTAAGCTTATTTTCTTGATTGGAGGCTTATTTAAGGAACTAGAGCCATTTTTAGGTTTTTTTGACAAAAATTTTAAAAATGATTACAAATTAAGCTTATTTTCTTGATTGGAGGCTTATTTAAGGAACTAGAGCCATTTTTAGGTTTTTTTGCAAAAATTTTAAAAATGATTACAAATTAAGCTTATTTTCTTGATTGGAGGCTTATTTAAGGAACTAGAGCCATTTTTAGGTTTTTTTGACAAAATTTTAAAAATGATTACAAATTAAGCTTATTTTCTTGATTGGAGGCTTATTTAAGGAACTAGAGCCATTTTTAGGTTTTTTTTGCAAAAATTTAAAATGATTACAAATTAAGCTTATTTTCTTGATTGGAGGCTTATTTAAGGAACTAGAGCCATTTTTAGGTTTTTTTGACAAAATTTAAAAATGATTACAAATTAAGCTTATTTTCTTGATTGGAGGCTTATTTAAGGAACTAGAGCCATTTTTAGGTTTTTTTGACAAAATTTTAAAAATGATTACAAATTAAGCTTATTTTCTTGATTGGAGGCTTATTTAAGGAACTAGAGCCATTTTTAGGTTTTTTTGACAAAATTTTAAAAATGATTACAAATTAAGCTTATTTTCTTGATTGGAGGCTTATTTAAGGAACTAGAGCCATTTTTAGGTTTTTTTTGCAAAATTTTAAAAATGATTACAAATTAAGCTTATTTTCTTGATTGGAGGCTTATTTAAGGAACTAGAGCCATTTTTAGGTTTTTTTGCAAAAATTTTAAAAATGATTACAAATTAAGCTTATTTTCTTGATTGGAGGCTTATTTAAGGAACTAGAGCCATTTTTAGGTTTTTTTTGACAAAATTTAAAAATGATTACAAATTAAGCTTATTTTCTTGATTGGAGGCTTATTTAAGGAACTAGAGCCATTTTTAGGTTTTTTTTGCAAAAATTTTAAAAATGATTACAAATTAAGCTTATTTTCTTGATTGGAGGCTTATTTAAGGAACTAGAGCCATTTTTAGGTTTTTTTGCAAAATTTTAAAAATGATTACAAATTAAGCTTATTTTCTTGATTGGAGGCTTATTTAAGGAACTAGAGCCATTTTTAGGTTTTTTTTGCAAAAATTTTAAAAATGATTACAAATTAAGCTTATTTTCTTGATTGGAGGCTTATTTAAGGAACTAGAGCCATTTTTAGGTTTTTTTGCAAAAATTTTAAAAATGATTACAAATTAAGCTTATTTTCTTGATTGGAGGCTTATTTAAGGAACTAGAGCCATTTTTAGGTTTTTTTGCAAAAATTTTAAAAATGATTACAAATTAAGCTTATTTTCCTTGATTGGAGGCTTATTAAGGAACTAGAGCCATTTTTAGGTTTTTTTGCAAAAATTTTAAAAATGATTACAAATTAAGCTTATTTTCTTGATTGGAGGCTTATTTAAGGAACTAGAGCCATTTTTAGGTTTTTTTTGCAAAATTTAAAAATGATTACAAATTAAGCTTATTTTCTTGATTGGAGGCTTATTAAGGAACTAGAGCCATTTTTAGGTTTTTTTGCAAAAATTTTAAAAATGATTACAAATTAAGCTTATTTTCTTGATTGGAGGCTTATTTAAGGAACTAGAGCCATTTTTAGTTTTTTTGCAAAATTTTAAAAAATGATTACAAATTAAGCTTATTTTCTTATTGGAGGCTTATTTAAGGAACTAGAGCCATTTTTAGGTTTTTTTGCAAAAATTTTAAAAATGATTACAAATTAAGCTTATTTTCTTGATTGGAGGCTTATTTAAGGAACTAGAGCCATTTTTAGGTTTTTTTTTGCAAAATTTTAAAAATGATTACAAATTAAGCTTATTTTCTTGATTGGAGGCTTATTTAAGGAACTAGAGCCATTTTTAGGTTTTTTTGCAAAAATTTAAAAATGATTACAAATTAAGCTTATTTTCTTGATTGGAGGCTTATTAAGGAACTAGAGCCATTTTTAGGTTTTTTTTGACAAAATTTTAAAAATGATTACAAATTAAGCTTATTTTCTTGATTGGAGGCTTATTTAAGGAACTAGAGCCATTTTTAGGTTTTTTTTGCAAAAATTTTAAAAATGATTACAAATTAAGCTTATTTTCTTCATTGGAGGCTTAATTAAGGAACTAGAGCCATTTTTAGGTATTTTTGCAAAAATTTAAAAATGATTACAAATTAAGCTTATTTTCTTGATTGGAGGCTTATTTAAGGAACTAGAGCCATTTTTAGGTTTTTTTTGACAAAATTTTAAAAATGATTACAAATTAAGCTTATTTTCTTCATTGGAGGCTTAATTAAGGAACTGGAGCCATTTTTAGGTTTTTTTGCAAAAATTTTAAAAATGATTACAAATTAAGCTTATTTTCTTCATTGGAGGCTTAATTAAGGAACTAGAGCCATTTTTAGGTTTTTTTTGAAAAAATTTTAAAAACTGATTACAAATTAAGCTTATTTCTTGATTGGAGGCTTATTTAAGGAACTAGAGCCATTTTTAGGTTTTTTTGCAAAAATTTTAAAAATGATTACAAATTAAGCTTATTTTCCTTATTGGAGGCTTAATTAAGGAACTGGAGCCATTTTTAGGTTTTTTTGCAAAAATTTTAAAAATGATTACAAATTAAGCTTATTTTCTTCATTGGAGGCTTAATTAAGGAACTAGAGCCATTTTTAGGTTTTTTTTGAAAAAATTTAAAACTGATTACAAATTAAGCTTAATTTCTTGATTGGAGGCTTATTTAAGGAACTAGAGCCATTTTTAGGTTTTTTTGCAAAAATTTTAAAAATGATTACAAATTAAGCTTATTTTCTTCATTGGAGGCTTAATTAAGGAACTAGAGCCATTTTTAGGTTTTTTTGCAAAAATTTTAAAAATGATTACAAATTAAGCTTATTTTCTTCATTGGAGGCTTATTTAAGGAACTAGAGCCATTTTTAGGTTTTTTTGCAAAAATTTTAAAAATGATTACAAATTAAGCTTATTTTCTTGATTGGAGGCTTAATTAAGGAACTAGAGCCATTTTTAGGTTTTTTTGCAAAAATTTTAAAAATGATTACAAATTAAGCTTATTTTCCTTATTGGAGGCTTATTAAGGAACTAGAGCCATTTTTAGGTTTTTTGCAAAAATTTTAAAAATGATTACAAATTAAGCTTATTTTCTTGATTGGAGGCTTATTTAAGGAACTAAAATTTTAAAAATGATTACAAATTAAGCTTATTTTCTTGATTGGAGGCTTATTTAAGGAACAAGAGCCTTTTTTAGGTATTTTTGCAAAAATTTAAAAATGATTACAAATTAAGCTTATTTTCTTGATTGGAGGCTTATTTAAGGAACTAGATCCATTTTTAGGTTTTTTTGACAAAATTTTAAAAATGATTACAAATTAAGCTTATTTTCTTGATTGGAGGCTTATTTAAGGAACTAGAGCCTTTTTTAGGTATTTTTGCAAAAATTTAAAAATGATTACAAATTAAGCTTATTTTCTTGATTGGAGGCTTATTTAAGGAACTAGAGCCATTTTTAGGTTTTTTTGACAAAATTTTAAAAATGATTACAAATTAAGCTTATTTTCTTCATTGGAGGCTTAATTAAGGAACTGGAGCCATTTTTAGGTTTTTTGCAAAAATTTAAAAATGATTACAAATTAAGCTTATTTTCTTGATTGGAGGCTTATTTAAGGAACTAGAGCCATTTTTAGGTTTTTTTGACAAAATTTTAAAAATGATTACAAATTAAGCTTATTTTCTTGATTGGAGGCTTATTTAAGGAACTAGAGCCATTTTTAGGTTTTTTTGCAAAAATTTTAAAAATGATTACAAATTAAGCTTATTTTCTTGATTGGAGGCTTAATTTAAGGAACTAGAGCCATTTTTAGGTTTTTTTGCAAAAATTTAAAAATGATTACAAATTAAGCTTATTTTCTTGATTGGAGGCTTATTTAAGGAACTAGAGCCATTTTTAGGTTTTTTTGACAAAATTTTAAAAATGATTACAAATTAAGCTTATTTTCTTGATTGGAGGCTTATTAAGGAACTAGAGCCATTTTTAGGTTTTTTTGAAAAATTTTAAAAATGATTACAAATTAAGCTTATTTTCTTGATTGGAGGCTTATTAAGGAACTAGAGCCATTTTTAGGTTTTTTTTGAAAAATTTTAAAACTGATTACAAATTAAGCTTATTTTCTTGATTGGAGGCTTATTTAAGGAACTAGAGCCATTTTTAGGTTTTTTTGCAAAAATTTTAAAAATGATTACAAATTAAGCTTATTTTCCTTGATTGGAGGCTTAATTAAGGAACTAGAGCCATTTTTAGGTTTTTTTGCAAAAATTTTAAAAATGATTACAAATTAAGCTTATTTTCTTGATTGGAGGCTTAATTAAGGAACTAGAGCCATTTTTAGGTTTTTTTTGAAAAATTTTAAAACTGATTACAAATTAAGCTTATTTCTTGATTGGAGGCTTATTTAAGGAACTAGAGCCATTTTTAGGTTTTTTTGCAAAAATTTTAAAAATGATTACAAATTAAGCTTATTTTCCTTGATTGGAGGCTTAATTAAGGAACTAGAGCCATTTTTAGGTTTTTTTGAAAAATTTTAAAAATGATTACAAATTAAGCTTATTTTCTTGATTGGAGGCTTATTAAGGAACAAGAGCCAATTTTTAGCCGTTTTTTTGACAAAATTTTAAAAATGATTACAAATTAAGCTTCTATTTTCCCTTATTGGAGGCTTTATTAAGGAACTAGAAGCCATTTTTAGGTTTTTTGCAAAAATTTTAAAAATGATTACAAATTAAGCTTATTTTTCTTGATTGGAGGCTTATTTAAGGAACTAGAGCCATTTTTAGGTATTTTGCAAAAATTTACAAATGATTACAAATTAAGCTTATTTTCTTGATTGGAGGCTTATTAAAGGAACTAGAAGCCATTTTTAGGTATTTTTGCAAAAATTTAAAAATGATTACAAATTAAGCTTATTTTCTTGATTGGAGGCTTATTTAAGGAACTAGAGCCATTTTTAGGTTTTTTTTGACAAAATTTTAAAAATGATTACAAATTAAGCTTATTTTCTTGATTGGAGGCTTATTTAAGGAACAAGAGCCTTTTTTAGGTATTTTTGCAAAAATTTAAAAATGATTACAAATTAAGCTTATTTTCTTGATTGGAGGCTTATTTAAGGAACTAGAGCCATTTTTAGGTTTTTTTGCAAAAATTTTAAAAATGATTACAAATTAAGCTTATTTTCTTGATTGGAGTCTTATTTAAGGAACTAGAGCCATTTTTAGGTTTTTTTGACAAAATTTAAAAAATGATTACAATTTAAGCTTGTTTTCTTGATTGGAGGCTTATATAAGGAACTAGAGCCATTTTTAGGTTTTTTTGACAAAATTTTAAAATGATTACAAATTAAGCTTATTTTCTTGATTGGAGGCTTATTTAAGGAACTAGAGCCATTTTTAGGTTTTTTTGCAAAAATTTTAAAAATGATTACAAATTAAGCTTATTTTCTTGATTGGAGTCTTATTTAAGGAACTAGAGCCATTTTTAGGTTTTTTTGACAAAATTTAAAAAATGATTACAATTTAAGCTTGTTTTCTTGATTGGAGGCTTATTTAAGGAACTAGAGTCATTTTTAGGTTTTTTTGACAAAATTTTAAAATGATTACAAATTAAGCTTATTTTCTTGATTGGAGGCTTATTTAAGGAACTAGAGCCATTTTTAGGTTTTTTTGCAAAAATTTTAAAAATGATTACAAATTAAGCTTATTTTCTTGATTGGAGGCTTATTTATGGTTTTTTTGCAAAAATTTTAAAAATGATTACAAATTAAGCTTATTTTCTTGATTGGAGGCTTATTTAAGGAACTAGAGCCATTTTTAGGTCTTTTTGCAAAAATTTTAAAAATGATTACAAATTAAGCTTATTTTCTTGATTGGAGGCTTAATAAAGGAACTAGAACCATTTTTAGGTTTTTTTGACAAAATTTTAAAAATGATTACAAATTAAGCTTATTTTCCTTATTGGAGGCTTAATTAAGGAACTAGAGCCAATTTTAGGTTTTTTGCAAAAATTTTAAAAATGATTACAAATTAAGCTTATTTTCCTTATTGGAGGCTTAATTAAGGAACTAGAGCCAATTTTAGGTTTTTTTGCAAAAATTTTAAAAATGATTACAAATTAAGCTTATTTTCTTGATTGGAGGCTTATTTAAGGAACTAGAGCCATTTTTAGGTATTTTTGCAAAAATTTAAAAATGATTACAAATTAAGCTTATTTTCTTGATTGGAGGCTTATTTAAGGAACAAGAGCCTTTTTTAGGTTTTTTTTTGACAAAATTTTAAAAATGATTACAAATTAAGCTTATTTTCTTGATTGGAGGTTTATTTAAGGAACTAGAGCCATTTTTAGGTTTTTTTTGACAAAATTTTAAAAATGATTACAAATTAAGCTTATTTTCTTGATTGGAGGCTTATTTAAGGAACAAGAGCCTTTTTTAGGTATTTTTGCAAAAATTTAAAAATGATTACAAATTAAGCTTATTTTCTTGATTGGAGGCTTATTTAAGGAACTAGATCCATTTTTAGGTTTTTTTGACAAAATTTTAAAAATGATTACAAATTAAGCTTATTTTCTTGATTGGAGGCTTATTTAAGGAACTAGAGCCTTTTTTAGGTATTTTTGCAAAAATTTAAAAATGATTACAAATTAAGCTTATTTTCTTGATTGGAGGCTTATTTAAGGAACTAGAGCCATTTTTAGGTTTTTTTGCAAAAATTTTAAAAATGATTACAAATTAAGCTTATTTTCTTGATTGGAGTCTTATTTAAGGAACTAGAGCCATTTTTAGGTTTTTTTTGACAAAATTTAAAAAATGATTACAATTTAAGCTTGTTTTCTTGATTGGAGGCTTATTTAAGGAACTAGAGTCATTTTTAGGTTTTTTTGACAAAATTTTAAAATGATTACAAATTAAGCTTATTTTCTTGATTGGAGGCTTATTTAAGGAACTAGAGCCATTTTTAGGTTTTTTTTGCAAAAATTTTAAAAATGATTACAAATTAAGCTTATTTTCTTGATTGGAGGCTTATTTATGGAACCAGAGCCATTTTTAGTTTTTATTGGCAAAATTTTAAAAATGATTACAAATTAAGCTTATTTTTTTGATTGGAGGCTTATTTAAGGAACTAGAGCCATTTTTTAGGTTTTTTTGCAAAAATTTTAAAAATGATTACAAATTAAGCTTATTTTCTTGATTGGAGGTTTATTTAAGGAACTAGAGCCATTTTTAAAAATAATATTGTTGAAGGCCTTTTAGAGGGTTTAAAATCATATTTGATGTGTTTCAGAGAATGTTAGAAGTGATCACAAATTGCCCTTGTCAAAGAATCCTATTTTAGGATCTGTCTAGTTTTTTGTATTTGTAGAAAGTTATTGATAAAATTGTACTTACTTGATAAAACAGTTAGCAAGAAGATGTAATCCGAGAAGGTGATTAAGCCATAGGAACCCAGTTTGTAAAAAATGCTATTTTTCTCCAGATGCAAATTTAAACATTCACCAACGGACTACGGAGAGAAAACAAAAAATTCAAATTAAAGTATATATTTTTTGATTATAGAAAATAAACATAAATTGCATAAACAACTAGAACAAAGTGCAAAAGAAAAACGACACGAAATACCTTTCCAGATACTTGCTTTAAGGTTTTCAAAGACATGTTTAGGAAAAAGACAAATTTTATTTACATTTAAGGAAAATTTACAATTCGTGACAAAATCTTGTTATTTAGTAAATAACATCATGATTAATAAAGTCCAACTCACCTTAGGATCATAACGTCTATATTGATCAAGACCCAAACCTGTGAATAGAAAAATTATTAGAAAATATTATTACGATTTTTAATAAAGTATTAAAAATGTTATTAGAAATAAACATACCCTCTGGTTGTTTCATACCAGGTGTCATACTTGTTAGAAAATCAGATGGTGTCATAAAAATTTCATGACGATCATCTGCTGTTGGCACTTGTATTGTGGCAAAATAACGAAACACCTTATCGGGTGTTGAAAACTGTCGAATACGATTTTCATATTCAATTATCTAGAGATTTTTATGAAAAGTTATTAAAGAAATTTCAGAAAATTATTATAGAAATAATTTAAATTAAGTGATTTAACAAAAAGAAGATAAATCACGTTGCATTTTGATTAAAGGAAATTTAATAATAAAAAATAAAGTGAAAATTAAACAAGTATGCTGGTAATTAAAAAAGAAATTAATAACTAAATAACAAATAGAATTTATGTTAAAACGTGTGTAATTGTGGAATCAAATAAAGAGTTTCTAGCAACACCAAAAAACTATACAGAAGATCTCGCGAAATTTTGAAGCTAAATTTTTTATATCAAAAATATTCAAAGAAGTCAGTGATTTCGTTTTGATTTACTATTAGAGTTCTAATTATTATACATTTCAATTATTTCCTTAATTGAAATTTCAGATTGAAGGAATGGTTCACATTCTCTCCAACACATCCGGTAGAAAAGTAAAAGTGTTAGCTTAGTGCTCGGACTATTTAGAGGCCAAAAACAGAGCACAGAAATTGAAGTTTTCTAAAACAAAGCATCTTGGATGACGAAACGTATGCATCTTTAGGTAAAAAAGTATATTGCTTAATTCTAAAAGCTTAGGCCTCAAAAGCAGTAAGGAATTTCCAAACAGAACTTGGTATGGCATGCAATTTGAAGTTGTAGCAAGAGAAGCCAATCATTTGTTACAACAAACTCTATAAATACCGAAATTTACAAATAAGAATATTTATAGAAAAAGCATCCTGTCACAATGTAAACAAGCTCTTGAGTGGTACAAGAATAATAACATGGTATTTGTGCCAAAAGAGGCAAATTCTCTAAACTGCCCGGAGCAAAGGTCAGGGCAAAGATATTGGGCTCTTGTTGGAAGAGAATTGAAGAACAAAAAATTCTCCAAAAGTTCGATAGATTTTAAATAGAAATGTACTACCTGTTTGAGCTAAGTGACAGAAAATACTATGAAAATGTTAATTGAAGGGTGTCCGAAAAAAAAGTTCCAAATTTCATGATAAGTAATTTTTAAGATTATTTTTCAAAGTTTTGAAAAATTATCATAAATTAAACTTATTTTTTGATTGTACAGTTATCTGAGAAACTAGAGTCAATATGAATGTGGATTTATTAAAGAACTAAGGACCTTTTCATATTACAAAATTTAAATCTTCAATACGATCGGATATGTACGTGTCATATTTGAAGATTGAATTCATATAAAAAACATAATTTGTAAAATTCGATCACGTTTTAACATGAAATTCTTTGAAAATTAAAAAAAAAATAAATAAAATAAAAATTACCATCCGGTTGTTTAATGCCTGGATAAATAGAACGTAAAAAATCATCTGGTGTCATACAAACTGTGGTACTATGTTGTGTTGTTAAACGGACGGTGGCAAAATAACGAAAAATTTTATCGGGAGTAGAAAATTGACGAATACGATTTTCGTATTCAATAATCTTAAAAAGGAAAATAAAAATTGAAATTATAAATAAAAAAATCATAATAATTAAAACTTAAAAAAGAAAAAGTAAAACTTTAAAGAAGGTTCTAGTCGACTAAGGTCGACCTTTTTATTACACAGCACCACTCTTGTTCTATTAAGAAAGTGGATTTTCATGATTTTACTATGATGAAATCAAATCCAAATTAAGTTTATAATTGAAATTTGATTTAAAATTATAACGATGGTGCTGAGCAATAAAAACTATTCTAATAAAACTTATCACACCTTTCTCTCACGAAAGCCCACTTTTTCTTTCTCTCCACGAACAGCACCCTTTTCCGAGTGACCATTAACAGCAGATTCTTCATCATCACTGCTATCACTATCACTATCCGAATCCTTATTTGCACCATTTTTATCATCCTTAGACTTTTTATCATCTTTAGATAGTTTTTTACTTTTGGATTTCTTCTCAATTTCACCATTTTCAATACCAGCATCTGCATCCACTTTGGGTGTCAACATGTTCTTTACTCTAGAAATGGAAACAAAAAATAAATCAATATATAATAAGTTAATAAATTAAATAAGTAAGACAAACTTACTTTTTCCAATCCATAATCGAAATCACAAACAATGAACCCACCACAAAGTGAAAGAATTTGGTAAAATTTGGTGTCTTCTCCTTTTGATGGCCAAATTTCTTATGGCCTCTACAGCCAAAAGGAGTTTCATCATAATCGCCAATACGTTTAGCTACAGTTGGTAAAATCGCAATGTAATTTTTAATACATTACGTTGAGGAGTGATTAATTGACGTGCTACTAAAGCACCACATTGTCTCAAAATAGACATGTTTGAGGGCCAAATATTTTTTTTCGTCACGACACACACAAAAAATTATTTGTGGCTAAAAACCAGAAGTAGAACAGAAAAAAAAACAATCGATAGAATTACTTTTCTTTTAATTTATTTCATAATTCTTTCTAATTACTTTAACTTTTCACAGTTTATTTTTGATGTAAACACATTTAATAAAACTGAATTTTCAATTATATTATGTTATTAAACTATTTATAGCACTGAAGATTTGCAAAATTCATTTATAAAAAGTGAATATATTTCTTTACAATTGTGCGTATTTTGTGTTTAACAAGAATTCGCAGTTTATTTTGAACAGCTGTTTGCAAGTGCTGCCGGAGGTTTATAAAATATTCAGCACATTTTAAGAATTTGCAAATTAAAGATGCCAGACTAATCAAAAAGAGGAGCCAAAAGAAATATAATTTATATATTTTTAAAAATAAAACAATAATTAAATAAAAAACAATATGTTTTCTATAATTTAAATTTTTGCAAAAAGTATTATATATTATTAATTTTCCAAGTTATCTAACATAAAGTCGCTTTAAATATATTGATTAAAATGTATAAATCTCTCATAGATATACTGCTATATCATTTATTGGCAACATAGTTAAATCTTTTAAAGATACTGCAGTAAAATAGATACTGCTATAACATTTGTCGGCAATATCGTGCATTATAGGTATATTTTTTTAAACAAAATGCAGTGTAGCAACTCCAGTTGTTACAAGAATTAAGGTACCTATAACCCCGACTTGCGTCGTTACTAAAGAGAGAAAAACACGACGCAAATCGAATGACCCTTTTCCACAGTATAGAAAAACTTGATGCAAAATATCTATTTTTAAATGATCTTTTTTTTACTCTTCTTTGAGAAGATTAAAAAATAAAACTTTTTTTTCGATTAAAATTTTATTCTTTATTTATTTGATTTTGCTCTGTGCAAAATTGGAAAAATATTTTAATCTTCTTATAGCGAAGAACAAAATAAAAGATGTTTATTTTTTATTCCTCAAAATTTTATTTTATTCTTAAAAATGAAAAGAAAAAAGAAAAAACAAAAATGTGCATACAAAATTACACAAAAAATATCTTGCCGCAATAAACTTACTGTTGTTGTTTTATACAAAAAATGCAATGAAAAAAAATACCTTAAAATACATACAACTAAAGTAAATACGCCTTAATATGTGAGTACGTTTGTATATTCATACAAATTCATACATCCCTTTTTCAATTTTTGCGACATATTCGTTATAAAATTCTTTTTCGAATTTAGCTTTTTTAATTTTCATCTCTTTGATTTTCATATTTTTTTAAATTAAACTCTCGTTCAAAAAGAGAGTTAAAAATAATACTCTTTTTAAAGAGGAAACTTTTCGAAAGAACCGATGGTGTAAAGAATTAAAAGAAGAGTGAAAAACCGTACCTTGCCTTTTTCTATATAAATGCACCGAAATTTAATTTATTGGAAAAATATTCAAAACAAGGTAAAAATGATAAAAAAACAAATATGAATAAATTTTTCTTTATTGTTCTTACTATTGTTGGTGCTAGTCCTTAAGCTCATTCTATATTGTAACAACGCATATGGATTGTTTTTCGTTCTTAAAAAGCGACATCATTCGGGACTCTAGTGTTTACAAATGACCGCTGAACCTTAATGGACATCCAGAAAACTCCAAACCAAAAATTTGCTACAATTGCACCAAAATTATCTAAAGTCCTACCCACTACCGAATGCATAAATCTCTCATATAAGTGAATATGATGTATGAAAAAATATTTTATATCAGCTAAAATCATGAAATCATAGATTCTACGTGGATCGGTATATAATATTTCATGCCTGAGCAATGGTGTAGGGTATTATATATATTATCTTTAGTGAAAATAATGAATTTACAGTGAAATAATTAAACAGGAAAAACCGTTCACTTTATGTAAAACTTGGTAACGCAGTTTATTGACCACGGCATTACTGGATCTATATTACCATATACTGTTCATAAAATTAGAGTACTAATTTACCATAAAGATAATGTAGTGTATCAGACAAGGTTGATGTATTCGCTTAATCAATGTTGCCAGAGGATTTGTTTTGATTTAAACGTAAAAAATAAACGTTTTTGTAACGAAATCCAAAAATAGAAGAAAAGATCGAATGGTAATTTAATTATAATTTGAAATTCCTTCTACATTTAATACATTTTTAAAAATGTAGATATGGATTCGATTTCAATGTTAAAATAAATATTTAGTTTATGTAGATGGAAAAAGGAATTTAATACGAACAATAAAATGTGTTTTAATTATTTCTTTTTTGTAAATTAATAACAATAATAGTGAAATTTATCTACTAATAAATGAATAACATTTAATGAATTAAATTTAACATAATTGAACCAGTTGTTAATAAATAAATGTTTCTTTAATTATGGATTTTTTCTCATTTTAACACTAAATAAGGTTAATTAATGTATTGTTTACATTTTATAGTTAATAACTTATTTTTCACTATTGATTTTCCCACTAATTTAAAGTTAACACTGCAAAATATTCCATATTTTAATTGTGAAACATGAAATATTTATGTACTCACATCAACATTACATACTCATTATAATTAATAGATTATTTATTAATTTATTTAGTATTTTTTTTTTATTTCTTTAAAAGGTGGACTGATCAAATGGTCATTAATAGTAAAAGTTTTTTCTTTTAGTTTTATTTTTGTCTCATCTTCTATTCACAAAACTTTCTTCTTCACTTGCACCTTCGTTTCAATGCATCAACTTTTATCCCAGAGAAATATTCAAGTGGCGAAAATAAGAAACCTGTCCGTAGTAATATATCTATACCCTACACCACTGTTGGTGGTTGAGGTAGTATATGTTTGTGCTGATGTTTGTAACATACAGAAAAACTACCGTTCGACTCAGAAACACTTCTAAGGGTGAAGCCAATTGAAATTGATCAAATTCGGCCTAAAATTTCAGGTACCTCTCAAGTAAAAATAAGTCTTATGACATTCTAAAACTATATGCCAAATTATGCGAGGGTCAGTCCATTGCATCTCCTTACAAAACTCACTCTAAAGGGCAAAAATCTTAAATACATTTTTAACCAACAATATGGTGTCGGGTATCACAAGTTGTAACATGAATAATCTTTATACTAACATCAAATCAAAATCTGAGTCGATTTAGCTATGTCCGTCTGTCTGTCTGTTGTTGGCAAGCTCACATCTCCAATAATTAAAAGAGCAAAACGAAATTTGCCCTGAGTATTGGATTTAGTCCTGAAAAGTTTTCTATTTAAAACCTGCAAAATCGGTTCAATATGTTAAGAGTTATAGACCGATATCTGAGAAAATCAATAAAATAAAATGAAGAATTTTCGTAAAATTATCAATTATAAATCGACATATTAGATCATATATGTGAGTGTGTAGGTGCATATAATGTACATGTATGAAACATAATGTATTTTTTTCTCAGGCTTTTGTGGTGTAGGGTGTTGAAGATTCGGCCTAGCCGAATATAGTATTCCCACTTGTTTTCTCTTAAGAAATTTATTAAAACACATAAATTTTTAATGTCGACATGAAAAACACAAAAACAACAATAGTGAAAACCAACAACATAAACAAAATTTAAGAAAAAAGTTTTGAGAACTTAATGCAAAAATAATAAAACTTTAAGGAATAAAATTAAAAAAATAAGGTGAAAAAGGCAAAAAATAACGTCTACTTTTAACAGAACGTGCAGTAGTCTGTGTGTGTGTGTGAATAAAAACCCTCCCATTCCTGGTTCTTCAGCACCTGATTTAAAAATATTTTTACAAAATTTATTTAAAAATTTATTTGTTTATCTGAAAAATGTTATTGAAGTAATAAATTGAACAATTTATTTTACAAAAAATTAAATAAGAAAAAAAGGCGAAAATTAATAGAGATAAAAGTAAACCAAACAGTTATTATGTTACAACTAACTAAATATTAAGTTGTCTTGTAGTTGTTTGTACTAAAATAATATTAATGTTGTTAACAAAATGCTAAAAATGTTTTAAATTACAAATATCGAAAAGAAGTTACTTAAGTTACACTCAAACAACTAAATAAAAAGATACAGTGGGTAGTAAAATAAGTAACAAAGAAATGAATTAAAAAATTTAACGAAAATTTTCTATAAACAGAAAATTTTCTATAAACAGAAAATTTTAATGAAATTTTTCTATAAACAGAAAATTTTTAACGAAAATTTTCTATAAACAGAAAAGTTTTAACGAAAATTTTCTATAAACAGAAAAGTTTTAACGAAAATTTTCTATAAACAGAAAATTTTTAACGAAAATTTTCTATAAACAGAAAATCTTAACGAAAATTTTCTATAACCAGAAAATCTTAACGAAAATTTTCTAGAAACAAAAAATTTTTAACGAAAATTTTCTAGAAACAGAAAATTTTTAACGAAAATTTTCTAGAAACAGAAAATTTTTAACGAAAATTTTCTAGAAACAGAAAATTTTTAACGAAAATTTTCTATAAAGAAGAAAATTTTTAACGAAAATTTTCTATAAACAGAAAATTTTTAACGAAAATTTTCTATAAACAGAAAAGTTTTAACGAAAATTTTCTATAAACAGAAAATTTTTAACGAAAATTTTCTATAAACACAAAATCTTAGCGAAAATTTTCTATAAACAGAAAAATTTTAACGAAAATTTTCTATAAACAGAAAAATTTTTAACGAAAATTTTCTATAAACAGAAAAATTTTTAACGAAAATTTTCTATAAACAGAAAAATTTTTAACGAAAATTTTCTATAAACAGAAAAATTTTTAACGAAAATTTTCTATAAACAGAAAAATTTTTAACGAAAATTTTCTATAAACAGAAAAATTTTTAACGAAAATTTTCTATAAACAGAAAAATTTTTAACGAAAATTTTCTATAAACAGAAAATTTTTAACGAAAATTTTCTATAAACAGAAAATTTTTAACGAAAATTTTCTATAAACAGAAAATTTTTAACGAAAATTTTCTATAAACAGAAAAGTTTTAACGAAAATTTTCTATAAACAGAAAATTTTTAACGAAAATTTTCTATAAACAGAAAATTTTTAACGAAAATTTTCAATAAACAGAAAAGTTTTAACGAAAATTTTCTATAAACAGAAAATTTTTAACGAAAATTTTCTATAAACAGAAAATCTTAACGAAAATTTTCTATAACCAGAAAATCTTAACGAAAATTTTCTAGAAACAGAAAATTTTTAACGAAAATTTTCTAGAAACAGAAAATTTTTAACGAAAATTTTCTAGAAACAGAAAATTTTTAACGAAAATTTTCTATTAACAGAAAATTTTTAACGAAAATTTTCTATAAACAGAAAATTTTAACGAAAATTTTCTATAAACAGAAAATTTTAACGAAAATTTTCTATAAACAGAAAATTTTAACGAAAATTTTCTATAAACAGAAAATTTTAACGAAAATTTTCTATAAACAGAAAATTTTAACGAAAATTTTCTATAAACAGAAAATTTTAACGAAAATTTTCTATAAACAGAAAATTTTAACGAAAATTTTCTATAAACAGAAAATTTTAACGAAAATTTTCTATAAACAGAAAATTTTAACGAAAATTTTCTATAAACAGAAAATTTTAACGAAAATTTTCTATAAACAGAAAATTTTAACGAAAATTTTCTATAAACAGAAAATTTTAACGAAAATTTTCTATAAACAGAACATTTTAATGAAAATTTTCTATAAACAGAAAATTTTCTATAAACAGAAAATTTTAACGAAGTTTTCCATAAACGAAAATTTTTTATTAACAGAAAATTGAACGAAAATTGAACTAATACAAACGCTCAAAGAGAAGAGGAAGGTGGAAACTCTTGCGATGCTTAAAGCCTACCCAACTTTTCGAAACAAGTCAAAATAATCTATCCTATAGGTGGAGTCTGGAAGGTTCCAAAAGAAGACACCTAAGAAAACAAGAGCTCCGCACAACCGTACACAGATCCCGTCGAAACTGAAACAACATACAGGTGACTCTAGTCAGAATACTAGTGAAGAGAAAAAGCTGATACGAATGAGGACAAACCGAGTACCTCAGCAAATTCTTTCGTCAACAAAAGCGAGCCAAATGAAAAGCCCACTTCAGCGCAGAAGAGAATGTATGAGGTGATTATCGTTACAGAGACGCCATCTTAAGGAAAAGTCGCCAGAAATCAGTACCGGGATGTTCTCTGCAACGCAGCGATTGATATTTAGTGTCCGTCTGGTAAAATTCCTGAAGAATAGAAAGGGAAATGATTTTCTCTAAAAAGAAATAATTTTTTTCTGTTAAAAAATTTTTAAACGATTTTTCTTTTAGAAGTTTTTAAACGAAATTTGAAAGCAAATTTTCTCTCAGAAATTTTAAATCTAAATTTCTCTAAGAAGAATTTTCAAAAAATTTTTCTTTTAAAGAAATAAAGTAAATTTTCCTTATTATGAAATTTTAGAATAAATCTTCTTTCAGAATTCTTAGAAAGATTTTCTCTAAGAAGAATTTTTAAAACAATTTTTCTGTAAGCAGAATTTTTTTTAGCTAATTTTCTTCAAGAAGAAATTTTAAAACGAATTTTCTCTAAGAAGAAGTTTTATAATGATTTTCTTCTTAAAAAAATTGTTTACAACGATGTTTTTCTTAGAAGAAATGTTTAAAATTTTTTTTCTCTAAGAAAAAATAAAAAAAAATTAAAAAGACTTTTTCTAAAAAGAAACTTTAAAGCGATTTTTCTCTAAGAAGAAGTTTTATAATGATTTTCTTCTTTAAAAAAATTGTTTAAAACGATATTTTTCTTAGAAGAAATTTAAAAAAATTTTTTTTCTCTAAGAAGAGATAAAAAAATTTTCGGTGAAAAAAATTCAGAGAAAATTTTCTCTTAGAAAAATTTTTAAAACATTTTTTCTTTAAGGAGAAATTGAATACAATTTTTCTCTAGGAAAAAATTGAAGTCATAATTTTAACAAAATTTGCTATAATTTTTTCCAAAAATTTAAATGACAAGATAAAGTTACTTTAAATTAGAACTATTTCGCTAATTATTTCTTCCTAGAAAATTTAGGGCAAAATTCAATTATTTCTATTTTAAGAACTTCGTCATCGTCTTGTCATTCCCAAAAGTGTCAGTTATCACAAATGAACGTTTAGTTACCTAAACTGTAGCGAGATTAAGTGTTTAAGGAAGTGTAACCTTGTGCCTTCATGATGACGCCTGTCATAAATAACATGTAACTCTTTTTTTATCGGGGTCAGACTGACAACTGTATTCTTTAAGTGATTTCAGTTTATGCCGGACGCGTCATAAACAAACTGTTGCTACCAAAGTTGCAACAATCAAGAATCAATAAAACAATCAAACAGTCATTTTTATACATTTAACAAACTGGTGCTACAAATTATAGACATCTTTGTCTCTTTTACAATTATACGCTTTTTCACTTTACAATATAAAAACTACAACAAACAATATGGTAATAACAACAATAACAGCAAGACAAATATTGAAAAGAAGTGAATATTTTCCATTTCCTGTTTTGATATTCTGACTTTTTGTAAAAAGGTCCTATTTCTCTATTGTTTTATTGTTGTTGTACATTAAATGCATTCATTTCATTCTATCATTCACTCAGTCTTTCATTTACATTCATTTCGTTGTTTTTAATCAGAGTATGGAAAAACTCATAGCAAAATCTTTATTTTCAAATGAACTTCAATTTTACTCTTCTTCATTTTTATCTTTATTTTTTCGATTTTGCTTCGTGCAAAAACACAAAGAAATTCATACAACAAAAGTTAACACATTTTGATATGTGATTACGTTTGTATGTCCATACAAACATTCCTTTTTAGTTTAATACAAAGCACTTTTGACTGCTACACACGACTTCAAAACAATTTCTGCGAATTATTAATTTTTAAACTCCTTTTTCGATTTCGCTCTTTTTTTATTTTTATCTTTTTTGATTTTTATCATTTTTTGGATTTAAACTCTTTTCAAAGAGCGCTAAAAAATAGAACTTCTTTTAAAATCCTCGAATGATCCGATCTTACGAAGAACAATAAAAAGAGTCAAAAGCCGTGACATGCTTTTTAGTTGCAACAACAATCACATACTTTGTTTCGATGCATTTTTGCTATTGTTAACGTAAAAAGAAGAGTTCTTTTGGATTATCTGTATTTTATGGATTCAATTTAATTTTCAGTTTTATTATTTTATTTTCTTTATCTTTTAAAATACATTTTATTTTGTGAATATTATAACCAGACAAGAACAACAACAACAACAATATTCTAGGATTTTTGTTTTTAAGTCCCTCCCGGCCACCTTTAGGTGGTTTGTTAGTTGCATTTATTTAGAAAATGAGAAAAATACGTGACTCATGTTGGTTAAAAAGCATCTGGAGACTTCAAAAAACACTTTATTGTTATTTTGGTTCTATTCCACATTCTATTTTATTCCATTCCGCACGTGATCAACTAATTGACCAAAGTAATTAAAATAAAATTAGTAAAAGTCTCTAAAGTCACATGAAGCAAAATTATTGTAGTCTTTGTTTATAAAAATATTTATTTAGTAAGAAATTTTGGTCATAATTGCAAAAATGCACTGTGCAAATACAGAACTCTTAATAAATTGCGAACATTAATTCTAACCCAGTAACGTTCTCCTAAAATAACTTACATTTAGTTTTAGTTTATAATTAAAAATTTAGAGCAAAATTTTGTAGAACAAGAAAATGTAAAGCAAATTTTCTATTAAAGAAAATATAAAGCTAATTTTCTGTAAGAAGGAAATTTAAGACAAATTTTCCATATGAAAAAAATTTGAAGAAAATTTTCTATAAGAGCAAAAACTAGAGCAATTTTTTTATTAGAAGAAAAAATTTAAAAAATTTGTATAAAAGCAAAAGTTCTATAATAAGAAAGTTTAAAGCAAATTTTCTATAACAAGAAAATTTCTGTATAAGAATATTACAATTTTCATTAAAAAGAAAAAGAGTTTTTTACAAGAAAAAATTTCCTTTTAAAAGAAAATATTGTAAACATTGTTTTTAAAAAAAGTTTAATAAATTTTTCCTTATTAAAGAAAATTAAATAAAAATTTTCGTTTAGAGAAAATTTCTCTTAGAAGAAAATTTAATGAAAATTTTCTTTAAGAAAAAATTGAATGAAAATTTTTTCAAAGAAGAAAATTGAATGAAAATTTTTTCAAAGAAGAAAATTGAATGAAAATTTTTTCAAAGAAGAAAATTTAATAAAAATTTTCTCTGAGAAGAAAATTTAATGAAAATTTTCTTTAAGAATAAAATTTAAATTAATCTCTCTAAGAGGAACATTTAATAAGAAGATTTTACAAAATTTTTCTCTATAAGAAAATCTAATGAAAATTTCTATTTAGTAAAAATATTCTATATAAGAAAATTTAGAAAAAATATTCTATATAAGAAAATTTAGAAAACATTTTCTATATAAGAAAATTTAGAAAAAATTTTCTATATAAGAAAATTTAGTAAAAATTTTCTATATAAGAAAATTTAGTAAAAATTTTCTATATAAGAAAATTTAGTAAAAATTTTCTATATAAGAAAATTTAGTAAAAATTTTCTATATAAGAAAATTTAGTAAAAATTTTCTATATAAGAAAATTTAGTACAAATTTTCTATTTAAGAAAATTTAGTAAAAATATTCTCTATACAAAAAATAAGAGAAAGAAAATTTTCACGAAAAGAAAATTTTGTGAAAATTTTCCTAAAAGAAAATTAGTGAAAATTTTCCTAAAAAAAATTTAGTGAGAAATTTTCCTAAAGGAAAATTTAGTGAGAAATTTTTCTAAAGGAAAATTTAATGAGAAATTTTTCTAAAGGAAAATTTAATGAGAAATTTATAAAAGAAAATTTAGTGAGAAATTTTCCTAAAAGAAAATTTTGTGAGAAATTTTCATAAAAGAAAATTTAATGAGAAATTTTCATAAAAGAAAATTTAGTGAGAAATTTTCATAAAAGAAAATTTAGTGAGAAATTTTCCTTAAAGAAAATTTAGTGAGAAATTTTCCTTAAAGAAAATTTAGTGAGAAATTTTCATAAAAGAAAATTTAGTGAGAAATTTTCATAAAAGAAAATTTAGTGAGAAATTTTCATAAAAAAATTTAGTGAGAAATTTTCCTAAAATAAAGTTTAGTGAGAAATTTTCCTAAAAAAATTTAGTGAGAAATTTTCCTAAAGGAAAATTTAGTGAGAAATTTTCCTTAAAGAAAATTTTGTGAGAAATTTTTCTAAAGGAAAATTTTGTGAGAAATTTTTCTAAAGGAAAATTTTGTGAGAAATTTTTCTAAAGGAAAATTTTGTGAGAAATTTTTCTAAAGGAAAATTTTGTGAGAAATTTTTCTAAAGGAAAATTTTGTGAGAAATTTTTCTAAAGGAAAATTTTGTGAGAAATTTTTCTAAAGGAAAATTTTGTGAGAAATTTTCATAAAAGAAAATTTAGTGAGAAATTTTCCTAAAAGAAAATTTAGTGAGAAATTTTCCTAAAAGAAAATTTAGTGAGAAATTTTCCTAAAAGAAAATTTAGTGAGAAATTTTCCTAAAAGAAAATTTAGTGAGAAATTTTCCTAAAAAAAATTTAGTGAGAAATTTTCCTAAAAGAAAATTTAGTGAGAAATTTTCCTAAAAGAAAATTTAGTGAGAAATTTTCCTAAAAGAAAATTTAGTGAGAAATTTTCCTAAAAGAAAATTTAGTGAGAAATTTTCCTAAAAGAAAATTTAGTGAAAAATTTTCCTAAAAGAAAATTTAGTGAGAAATTTTCCTAAAGGAAAATTTAGTGAGAAATTTTTCTAAAAGAAAATTTAGTGAGAAATTTTCTTAAAAGAAAATTTAGTAAGAAATTTTCCTAAAAGAAAATTTAGTGAACATTTTCTTAAAAGAAAATTTAATGAACATTTTCTTAAAAGGAAATTTAGTGAACATTTTCCTAAAAGAAAATTTAGTGAACATTTTCCTAAAAGAAAATTTAGTGAACATTTTCCTAAAAGAAAATAAAAAAAATTTTTAAAAGAAAATTAAGTGAAAAAATTAAAAAAAAAGTTTGTGAAAAAATTTTTTAAAAGAAAATTTAGTGAAAATTAAAAGAAAATTTATTGAACAATTTTCCTCAAAGAAAATTTAGTGAAAATTTTCCATAAAAAATTTAGTGAAAATTTTCCATAAAAAATTTAGTGAAAATTTTCCATAAAAAATTTAGTGAAAATTTTCCCTAAAAAATTTAGTGAAAATTTTCCGTAAGAGAAATTTAATTTTTTTATAAAAATATTCTATAATAATTTCTTTCAGGAGAAAATGTGCTTCGATATTTTTGTTTGCTGTAGGGGTTTATATATTAGATTAGATAAT
Source organism: Cochliomyia hominivorax (assembly GCA_004302925.2). Classification (NCBI taxonomy): domain Eukaryota; kingdom Metazoa; phylum Arthropoda; class Insecta; order Diptera; family Calliphoridae; genus Cochliomyia; species Cochliomyia hominivorax. The sequence continues at coordinate 9,222,192 of PYHX02000158.1, read as the reverse complement.
CTTTAAATGCCCCCATTCTCCCTAAATTGTGGTGCAGAGTATAAAAATCCATAAAAGTTCATTAAAAAACTTCATTTTATGGGAAAATTCCCCAATTAAACAAAAAAAAAACAATATAAATTATTTATGCACTAAACTAAATATTTATTTAGATACTTGGAATCATGTGCATCTCTATTCAATATTTAATCACTAAAAATAGAACAATTACAATTCATGGAATTGCGATCGTATCTTAAAAATACTTTTCATTTCGAACAACGTCATCAATATTAGTGAAATTGTGAAAACACAATTTATTTTAATTAAATTTTACATAAATTAAATCCACCGACCAACGAGCACACTGACTGACTATTGACCCATTAGTGTCAATAAATGGGAAATACACAGTTTTTGTTTTATTATTTTATTGAAAAGAAATGGAATTTTATAACTTTCATAAAAATCCCAATAAAGTGAAAAATGTTGCATCATAAATGTTTCACAAGAACGAATTCGAATGCAATAAATAAAATTTATTTATAGTTTGAGATCATGAAATTAAGCTTTATTTAGAGATCAGTGAGATAATATGGGCCTTTTTGTAAATTAAGTTAGAAGAGATAAAAATTCTTTATTTTATAGTCTTGAATCTTTCATCACAAATTCATCCAGTTTGTTTTTTATTCTCCTACAATGAAATTGGTTCAGCTATTTCCATTAAAGCTTCTTTGGCCTGCATACAATGGTTCTGAAATTAATTGAAAATCGTTTCTGTCGTTAACGCCGATTTTCAAAATTTAAATGTTATTCCACAGTAGACATATTGGACCTAATGCACCAAAATAAATTATATCAAAATATTGGTAATTGTGGGCGTCGCATGCTCTGTAAAACAGACTTTTATAAATTATAAGTTTTAAAATTTTATTAAATGAAAATTATTATAACTTGAAAACTATTAAAGATAATTAACCGATTTTATCACTGTTATATTATGAAAGGGATGGTTCTTAGAAAATGCTAAACTGAGCCTCTGAAACATCTATACTTATAATGCAATAAATTATTTTCTCAAGCACTATAATTTCGGAAAAATTTAAAATTCAGTAGAATCGACAAACGAGTATAAAGTTATTGCACTTGCGAGAAAAGTTCGCTTTAAATCCACACATACCTTTTTGGTCCCATGTGTTTAAGACTTCTGCAATTGATTCTTCTAAAAACTATAGTGTACTGCTTTGCTGTATAGAAATTCTCTTCAGAAAAAAATTAAAAATAAAATTCATGCACCGGACATTTTTCCAAATTCCCCTGACCTCGTCCGTTCTAAACTATTAAATATTTGCTTTGCATGGGACCTAATCCCTTCCTTTGATCCTTACTGTACTATATTTTGTCGAGTAAAACTGTTTCTTTGATAAAGATTGGGATCAACTTTATAGTTCTTTATATTAGTTTTGTATGGGGGAAACTCCTCTCGCTGGTACCATCTGTCCTACAGATTTTTCAAAAAACTCAATCTTGAAAAAGTGATTGAGAACTCTCGCTTTTATAGTTCTTCAGATATTCGAGAGTTAATCTTTGCTTTGTGCAGGGGTATTACTCCTCCTGGTCCTATCGAAATTTCCTATAGCTTATGTTACTTTCGGGTAACGCTATAAAAGTACAACTTGATTAAAAGCTGGAAACTATTAGAGATAATTGACCGAGTTCTACTTGCTATATCATTAAGAAGACAGCAAATTTCTCAAGCACTCGTCACAGCCTAAAATTATAATGATATTTGTTGTGACTTGTTTATTTATTTAGTATTTGGGAAATTCCCTTAATTAATATTGTTTTTAATTGATCATGTTAACTCTTAATCATTTTATATTTATGAATAATTTAATAACGTATTTCATAGATAAATGAATCATTCTATAGATATTTAAATATCAGAGTAAAAAAATTTTATATACCAGAGTAACAGAGAGTTTTAGATGGTTTCAAAATTTAATATATTTTCTGTCTGGAAGAAAACATGTTTTTTTCGCGATATTACAAAGAGGAAGGTGCCCTCATACAAGGGAAAACATTTCTTATCGATTTCGAAAAAAAAGTCCGGAAAATATGGTGACATATTCTGAAAATATCGATAATATATAATGGAAACATTTAGATAAAAGCCTGAATTACAATGGAATTGCTCCTAATATAAGAACCTTTTAAGCCTAAATCACTATTCCGGAATTGGCATTATAAAAATATACACAGATATTAAAGACAGTTAAAAAAAAAATAAAACAAAATTTCTGAGTTTAAACTTAGAAGCCTTCACCAGGGAAGGCAACTTATTTGGGAAATGTCAATAGAATTGCTCTTTATGTAGGAATTTTAAGTTTTAGCTCCAAACGGTTTTTCGGGAAGAGGCCCTATATAGGAGCTAGGTCAAATAATGGTCCCAGCACAATCTAATTTATTTTGTGTTTACTATTAAATCAAAATAAATTTTAGAAAATTATATTCAAAATTGCGACTTCTAGACTTGCTGATTTGGTAGTGTATCAAAATTTTGTATAATTTAGTCCATAACTGTTTTCTATTAATCCTTTTTTTGATGATTTTTAGTACGATGATGAAGTGCTATATGCTCTTCACTGTGTATTATGTTAACATTCTGTTTAAATTCAGTTATTTATTGTTGAAAAATTCAGAAAGGATCTTTTTTCGGAATTTTGATATTGTTTCAGATATTGGTTTAAAACGTTTTTGGTAATGAACCGTTTTAGCTGGTTTCAAATAAGTAACTACCTCGGACAACAACAAATAATGTGGCTTCATTGAATTTAGGCAATTATTCTAGGCGTTTGAATGTTTTCAACAAACAGACAGACAATAAACCCTCATCACCACTTGAAAAATGTAGGGCAGACTGGGTCTGGGGAAAGCAACGCCTATCTATTTTTTTCACAAATGTTTTAATATTTTATTTCAACTATTCTCTAGAGAAAATGATTAATTGAAAATACGGAAGGGGATAGGGACCAGGGGAAAGGTGCTCCCCATGAATTTTAATTATTAAATGTTTTTGGGTCTTTCGCAGCTAAGGGATTACAGTTTTGTCTTAAATTTTTTTATATGAAACTAATTGAATCAAAAATATAGGACGTCCAATGTCTGGAAAAGATTATTCCCTAACCATAACGAGAGCTTTAAATGTCATCCTAACAATTTACTCATGAAAACGTCTGCTGATCTCTTATAAATTAGAGTAGAGACAAGTCCCAAAAGTTGCTAATTACTTATTCTTTGGTAATGGAAGTTTATGGTTGGTATGGTATCCTGTTACTAGAAAAGATTCTCCGCGACCAAAATTGGATATGGGGGCATTCCCCTAAAAGAAAAAACAATCATGGTGAAAAATCAAAACGTGAATAAAGTTTCTGTCCAAAGATTAATAGTACCGGCAGTGAATGTTGTCATGCTTCGTCGTTATTCCAAGAATATCTTTTTCCTTAGCACGAAAAGTAGAGTCGGAAAGAGTAGAACTCAGGAGGGACCTAAGGCCTTTAGAATCAGGTGAGGACTCCAATTCCGACTCAACAGACGATGGCCAAAATAAAACTATCATTTCAGCTAAACGTGATGATTAGAATGTGAGCAGAATGATGGATGAGGTCAGTTTTAAATGAAAACATTAAATGATGCACAAAGATAATGTACAACAATCTGTACTTAATTTCAAAAAAAATAATCCCTACATTTTTTTCATTGTTCCATTGTTCCAAAGCACTTTCCATTGAGTCTATTTCGAACATGAAAACTCTTCTCACACTTTCAAAAACATCTTATAGAACATTCTTATAGAAAATAAACTTCCCAAGAACATAAATACTCTCTTATAGTTCCATTCTTCCTGAAAAATAAAAGCATTTTCTAAGTTAAAATTCCTTTTTGAGTAAATCTTTACTTTTTGTGGTATCTTGTTGTATAAAAAACGGAAAATAAGGAAGAAAGAGTAGAGAGTTTTTATGTTAAAAGAAAAGTTATGTAAAAAGTTTTTCAATAAACAACAAAAAAGTTATCTAAAGGAAAAATAGAGAAGAAGAGCTACAACTCCTTATAATAAAAAAATAGACTGTCTGGACTTTATCTATCAACTCTGACTGACATAGTTTATGGAAGTTTTGTTGTTATTATGTTGTCAGTCTGTCTATTCATCAGAAGCTTTTCAACAGATTTTTTTTGTTTTCCATAAAGTTTTTCTTTATTATTTTAAATAAATATTGAAATTATTGAACATAATTTTTCACTATTTGACAAGAAAATGGAATGAATGTAAAGAAGCTAAGAAAGGATGTAGAAATATTCCTTAATATGTATATTGAAATATCCTGAACTATGGAAAAGTATGACATACATTTTGGATATTAATATAATGGAAAAATTTATTGAAGCTTTTTTATTGAAATTTCTTAAAATCGATCGAAATCAAATGGATTTCAATATCTGCTTGTGAGATACGATGCTGGATATGAAGATCATTTCTATAATCGGATTTGGCTCCTAAATATCCTTTGAAGAAAATTTATTTTTCATAACGATTTTTATAGTTTCAATCGCATGACAATGAAAAATATTCATAAAAGATCAAAATCCCAAAAGAGTGAAAAATGGAAAAATCACACAAACGGAAAACTTTTTTCAGATACTGAAATTTATAAAATTAATCGAAAAAAGTATTGTTGGTTGTAAATGACTCCTATGGAAAATTTATGCACGGCCCACATGTTACACTGGTATGGGGCGTATATGAAATAATAGAACGATTGTAACGAAAATAATAGTTAATGTCAAATTTCAATAAGATATCTTCAAAACTGTGATCTGTACTAATGCGAACAAGCTTTATATGGATAGCCAGCCGGACGGACAAGCATGCTTTAAGCGACTCAGGAAGTGATTCTGAGTCGATCGATGTACTTCAAAATGGTGGTAGGACTATTTCTTCTGCCAGTTACAAACATCACCACCTATCGTTGTGTAGGGTATAACAAGTAAGAGTTTTATATTCGGCTATGCCGAGTCTTTAATACTCTCGAGCACTTGTAAGCAAGTTTCTGACAGAAATATGATAAAATCAATGCAATATCTGATTGTGGTATTAGAGATTCGTCAATCAATCGTGTTTATTTTGATGTGAATTATCGAGCGATATTTCACACAGATATGGAGTGATTCACTGTTCTATGAATTATGATATAAATAAATAATAAATTATTTGGGACTAGTTGATTATGCCATTATTTGTTGATCGTTTAAACGATCATGATCATGTGAACGATCTTTGTAGTTTAAAATTTTTTTCACAAAGGCCCCTATAGGTGAGGAGATATGGAACCGTTCCGCACAAAGAGTATTTAAACTTAAAATGTTTGTTATATTTTTAACAAAATGGAAGAGTTTTTCACAGAGGGGTTCGAACGGGTACAAAATTACATATTGACTTAACGATTTCTGACCATCAGAGGATCATTTCCATTAAACTTTAAATTTGAACATTCTGTGTGTATTTTAAATTTATAATTGAAAAAGTTTGAAAAAGACTGGATAAATTGGATCTAAAGAATATACATGGATTTAAAGTGTACGTCTTTAGATTCCTTGTGGTAGTAAATTGTTGAAATGCTTTTTAACTTTCAAAAGTTCTATTTCACTAAACTTTAAATTTCAATAAAATAAATTCTGGAAGATCAGTTGTATGGGTGTACATATGAGTCGAACTCTTTTAAAATCTTTTCAAAATTTTTTGACAGCAGAATAATTTTCTGTGTACTTCCTTTAAATGTCCTACAAAACGTAGGACGGATAAGATCAGGGGAAGGGGTATCGCCCATGCAAAGCGAGAGTACCAACTACTTCCCCAAGGAACTCTTCTACTGGACATAACATAGGACGGATAATACCAGGGGGAAGGATGACACTCATGCAATCAAATATTGATGATCGGATACCTAAAAAACTATAACTGCGAGAGTTCTCAAATTTAGTACGAACTGCATTCTCAAGGAACTGTTTTACTAGACAAAACGTAGAAATGATAGGACCAATAAAAAGCAAATATTGATTATCGAATATGTCAAGAACTATAATAGCGTAAGTTCTCAAATTTAGTACGTACTGCATTCTCAAGAAACTGTTTTACCGGACATAGGATGGATAAGACCAGGTTAAAAGGTACCCTCCATACAAAACTAATTTAAATTACTTATATTTTATTTAAATTGTATGATAATAAAACAGCAATTTTTGCTTAGAGCCAGCAACGTCCGAATTTTTTTCAAAACGAAGTTTGTCGGATCTGCCAGTTCTTAATATATAGTTATAAAAGGTAAGCATAAAGAAGTATTTTTCGTCGTACGGCCCTTATAATAACAGCGTGATCATTTCAGTGAAAAACTCAAACTTTTAACATAATTTATAAGGATGGGGATTTTGGGTATTTCTGCATGAAAAATGGGATTTTTTTAATTTTCCTATACATGTACAAATTAATATATTTCGCATTGAAATTTCAAATAAATATCGTTATTTATAATTTTATTAAGATTTGACCTTTGACCCTAAAGTTAAAACCTTTAATGGCAATAAAGAACTTCTAAAATGTCTAGTTAATTTTATACAGATTCCACTGTAACCTCTAAAAGAATTTATAAAATATGTTTTTATAAATATCTCTCCATATCCATACATTCATTGATATATCCATCTATTTATCAGTGTGTGTGTATGTGTGTAAGGTCATTTATTAAAGTAACATTTATCTGTGAAATCTATAGTTATTTAAATAAATCCTCTTTAAATAATAAATGCGTTATAATTCTATTCACCTTTTTTCCCCCTTTTCAATATTTTTCTATAATTTTGCTAAAAAGACTTTTATTGTTGATGCTGTTGCTGCTTTAACACCCTTAACAGGGTTTAGCATAGTTTGTGGTTGATTTCATTAATCCCTTTTTTTCCAGTTATTAAAGGTAAAATGGAGGAAAAAACTAAATGTATTTATGTGTGTGAATTTTTTATTTATTTATATATTTTTTGCTTTACTTTCTTTTGTTTTATTGTGTGAGTGTAAGTGAATTTTTTGTAAAAAAGAGAGTAATAAATTCAAATAAATTTTTCGTTGTCATTGATTTTCCCCGATGACAGCTTATTTGTCGTTTGTTAATTTTTCTTTATTTTTATTCAAATTAATGTCTTTGTCACGATTTAAGGGTGAAAATTAAATAGATGTTCAATTATTATTATTTTTCTCATTCTCTCTACTTTTTGTTCAGGAATTTTTTGTTATATTAACATTAATGTGAGAATATTTACACTAGAGCCCCGACTTGTGTCGTTAGAGGGATCCGGTGAAAAGCGACCAAATCGAATCAAATTTTTCTATATAATTGCAATGAAATTTAATTTATTTTTTGAACAAAAGCGAAGTTAAAACAACTGTTACTGGCATCGATATCATCAGAATGTCCGTTACTTCTAGTTACAGTATTTTTCTTAAGGGCGGTGTAAATAGAAAGAGCTTTATTATACCCTACACCATCTAACTTGTTTGGGGTATTATGCGCTTGTGTTGATTTTTTTAACATGTAGAAAAATGGTGTTACATTCACCTTTTAAGTAAACTATTCGACTCATAATTACTTTTTAAGTCGATTTTACAATGTCCGTCTGTCTGTCTGTCTGTCTGTCTGTCTGTCTGTCCATGTAAACTTTGTGAACAGTCCACAGGTCATAATGAAATTTGATATATATTTTTATTTTGGCTAATGGACGAATCCTATTGAAATTGGCCATGTTTGGTACAATATTTCTGGAACCTCCCATACAAATGTTCTTTTCGGAAAGGGGTTTTAAGACCATAAAAGTCCTAAAATATTTAGCTATTTAAACGAAATATGTCATAAGTGAGTCCTATAATATTCTAAAACAATGTGCAAAAATATTCGAGGATCGGTCCATTATTTTTCATAGTTCCCATACAAACCACACATCTCCTTTATGGGAAAAAATCTCTCAAATTAAAATATATTCAGAAAGTCAGAAAATCACATTATATGAGGGTCGTTCATAATTTTTTGTAACTTCCATTTTTAACCTATGATGTGGTGCAGGTTATTAGACAGTCGGGATTGACCGACAATACATTCTTACTTGTGTGTGTGTGACAAATTCAACTAATTGATTTATTTTATTTTTGTCTCTTTTGCGAATTGTTTTTACCGTTGAATGTGCCTTTTCTCCCGATTTAAAAAGTTTTATTGCATCTAATTTTAATTCCAAACTTATTTCTTTTCAATTACTTTGACTAATTTTTTACGTCCCTGATGCACTTTGGCGGATCATATAATACATTCTTACCACAATCAGACACTTGTTCTTAGCACTGATTATATAACATAAAAAGGGAATTTCCCTCATTGAATAAAAATTTTGGAGTTCTTAAAAAGCGACACAAATCGAAACAACGTAAATCGGAACGACGCAAGTCGGGGCTCTAGTGTATAAAACTTTGCCCTTATTTCAAGGTAAATGAGGATAATAATGATTTATTTTTTACTGATTTAATTCATTTGATTTTTAGTCTTTTTGTCGTTTTGTAATTTAATGAAGGAGTTTGAGTTCCTATAAATTCCTTTAACTATAGAGGCATAGAAACTAGCAGCATCCAGTAATGGTTTAATTGACTTTTTCCTTTTTGGTTTAATTATTTCCTTGATATTTATAGTGTTTAAACCTTTAATGCATTTTCATTTTCATTACATACAAAGCACTATGGGGCAGATATGAAATACAATAAATATCCCTAAAAACAGTTATTGGTTTTGAAATGAAATAAAATTTGACATTATAATTTTTAACAAAATTGTACTTTATCTGTTACATACTGTGAAGGACTTTTAAGGGTTAAAGCAGTTGATATCCTTAACCCATCTCTTATTAACATAATTTTTACAATCTTCTACTTATTATTCAATAAATATCAAAAATATATTTTCTCCAATCCCACAGATGTTTCATCTCATATTCTTCTTTGTCTTAAAGAATTTTTGCTCTTTTCCTATGAAACAAAGACAATTTTTTTAAATTATAAAAAATGCTCTGTTCCACATAACAAGAGACTTTCATAAATCAACACTATTTTGTGATTCGCGGTATAATCAAATCCTTTAAACCTTAATTTCATGAAAATTCCCCATAAAATAAAAATGTGAAGAAAAAAAATTTCTATAGAAAGAAAATTTAACGAAAAATTTCTATAGAAAGAAAATTTAACGAAAATTTTCTATAAAAAGAAAATTTAACGAAAATGTTCTATAGACAGAAAATTTAACGAAAATTTTCTATAGACAGAAAATTTAACGAAAATGTTCCATAGACAGAAAATTTAACGAAAATGTTCTACAGACAGAAAATTTAACAAAAATTTTCTATAGACAGAAAATTTTGCGAAAATTTTCTATAGACAGAAAATTTAGCGAAAATTTTCTATAGACAGAAAATTTCGCGAAAATTTTCTATAGACAGAAAATTTAGCGAAAATTTTCTATAGACAGAAAATTTAGCGAAAATTTTCTATAGACAGAAAATTTAGCGAAAATTTTCTATAGACAGAAAATTTAGCGAAAATTTTCTATAGACAGAAAATTTAACGAAAATGTTCTATAGACAGAAAATTAACGAAAAATTTTTATAGACAGACAATTTAACAAAAATTTTCTATAGACAGAAAATTTAACGAAAATTTTCTATAGACAGAAAATTTAACGAAAATTTTCTATAGACAGAAAATTTAACGAAAAATTTCCTATAGAAAGAAAATTTAACGAAAATTTTCTGTAGACAAAAAATTTAACGAAAATTTTCTATAGACAGAAAATTTAACGAAAAATTTCTATAGAAAGAAAATTTAACGAAAATTTTCTATAAAAAGAAAATTTAACGAAAATGTTCTATAGACAGAAAATTTAACGAAAATTTTCTATAGACAGAAAATTTAACGAAAATGTTCCATAGACAGAAAATTTAACGAAAATGTTCTACAGACAGAAAATTTAACAAAAATTTTCTATAGACAGAAAATTTTGCGAAAATTTTCTATAGACAGAAAATTTAGCGAAAATTTTCTATAGACAGAAAATTTCGCGAAAATTTTCTATAGACAGAAAATTTCGCGAAAATTTTCTATAGACAGAAAATTTCGCGAAAATTTTCTATAGACAGAAAATTTCGCGAAAATTTTCTATAGACAGAAAATTTAGCGAAAATTTTCTATAGACAGAAAATTTAGCGAAAATTTTCTATAGACAGAAAATTTAGCGAAAATTTTCTATAGACAGAAAATTTAACGAAAATGTTCTATAGACAGAAAATTAACGAAAAATTTTTATAGACAGACAATTTAACAAAAATTTTCTATAGACAGAAAATTTAACGAAAATTTTCTATAGACAGAAAATTTAACGAAAATTTTCTATAGACAGAAAATTTAACGAAAAATTTCCTATAGAAAGAAAATTTAACGAAAATTTTCTGTAGACAAAAAATTTAACGAAAATTTTCTATAGACAGAAAATTTAACGAAAATTTTCTATAGACAGAAAATTTAACGAAAATTTTCTATAGACAGAAAATTTAACGAAAATTTTCTATAGACAGAAAATTTAACGAAAATTTTCTATAGACAGAAAATTTAACGAAAATTTTCTATAGACAGAAAATTTAACGAAAATTTTCTATAGACAGAAAATTTAACGAAAATTTTCTATAGACAGAAAATTTAACGAAAATTTTCTATAGACAGAAAATTTAACGAAAATTTTCTATAGACAGAAAATTTAACGAAAATTTTCTATAGACAGAAAATTTAACGAAAATTTTCTATAGACAGAAAATTTAACGAAAATTTTCTATAGACAGAAAATTTAACGAAAATTTTCTATAGACAGAAAATTTAACGAAAATTTTCTATGGACAGAAAATTTTACGAAAATTTTCTATAGACAGAAAATTTAAGGAAAATTTAACGAAATTCTAGAAATTCGGTAATTTATCGAACACTGAAATATTCATATTCTCTACTTATTTTAATGATTTCTCTTAATTGTTTTCTTTTTAATGAGCGCTTTATTTAAAGTAATATCGCTGGCAATTAGTAGCGATTTCACAATTATTCAAAATATTGTGGAAAATAGAGAAAAACACTTAAGTTTAGGATCTATAAATAATATTTTATTTTATATTGTGGTCATAAATGAAATCACATGAGAAAGTGTTTTGACGAAGAGAGCGCATACTTGAGATATTTGTATTTGTTAGGCGAAGATACAAATTTAGATACATTTCATGTGTATTTGGATTTCGAATTTTCCTAAAAATCTTACAAAGTATGAAAATGTGTGTCGTAAATAAAGTAAAAATGGAATAAACTTTAAATCAAATACTAAAGCCTTTTAATACAAAACACAACAAAACAATAATTTACACACGATTTGAAAGTTTGAAAGAGGGAAATTGTTTTAAACGAAAAGGGCCCTAAAAGGGGCCTCCAATTAAGGACAATTTCAGGAGATGAAGCATGAAAGTTTAAAATTGGAAGGAGTTGAATTTGATTCGATAATTAATTAAGAGTTACAGTTGGTCTTTATTTAAGGCCCCGTTTTCCCCTTAAAAATCCTCATCCCAAAATCTCTATGCTTGTTTTGCTAAGTGAGTGCAACGTGTGAGAACGTGAACGTGTAAACCAAAAAAAAAGTTTATGGCGCTAAAGTTTTCTTCTATTCAATTTTTCTCTAATTATTAACTCGTGACTCAATTCCGTTTATTTCTTTATTAACTTGAACATTTTCAATGTTCAAGACAATTTTCCACAAAACTAGAATAGTTTTTCCAGGGAAAGTGAACAAATAAAAGGCGGTATTTTTATAACACACTTGTACACACTTGAAATTTGTTTTGTTGTTACAGCATGTAGAACAACAATTTCATACACTTTTTTCTTGTTCTTTGTTGTTTGTTTTTATCTTCTGCCAGATGCAACAAACGGGTGAGTGAATGAGTGAGTGAGTGAATGAATCTTGTTGTATTTGTTGGATTATTTGGTAATACGAATAGAGATAATATTATTTGTTGTTTTTGTTCGCTTTGATGGCTTGTGGCTAAGAAATGAAGAGAAAAAAAATGTGCCACAATTATTGCAAAATTAATTATAAACAATTATTTAAAAATAAAATATATACAAATACACAGACAATGGCACACTTAAATATACACACCCTCACTCACTCATTTATTCAGTCAGTCATTCGTAAACATATTTTAACATGATTTATGAGAATTAAATAAATAGATTTTTTATAAATTTGTAATGTTACTTTTTTGAAGCGATGCCACATTTTGGAATCAATTTTATAAAAATTAGAAATTTAAGAAAAATGTTGAAATGAGAACTGTACTGAGAACTGAAATTTTAAATGAACTGAGAACTGAATACTAAACTGAGCCGTGAAATAAAAACTGAACTTAAAACTGAACTAAAAACTGAACTGATAAATGAACTGGGTACTGAACTTTGAAATAAATTGAGAATTATACTAAGAACTGAACTGAGAACTGAATTGAGAACTAAACTGAAAACTAAACTGAGAAATGAACTAAGGAACTGCACTGGGAACTGAACTAGCAATTGCACTGAAAATTGAACTGAGAACTTAAATGAGAACTGAACTAGAATTGAACTAGAACCAGAACTGAATTAAAACAGATTAGAACTGAACTGAGAACTGTACTTAGAAATGAACTGGGAACTGAACTAAAACTGAATTGAACTGGGAGTCGCACTGAGAACTGAACTAGAACTGAATTAGAAACAGAACTTAATTAGAAAAGATTAGAACTGAACCAAGAACTGTACTAGATCTTAACTGATAAGTTAACTGGGAACTGAACTTTGGACTGAACTAGTACTGAATTAGAGCTGAATTTGAATTGAACTAAAACTGAACTAGAATTGAACTAGAACTAAACCAGAGCTGAACTAAAACTGAACTAGAATTGAACTAGAACTGAAATAGAACTGAATTAGAGCTGAACTAGAACTGAAATAGAACTAAATTAACTTGAATTGAACTGAGAACCTTACTGAAAACAAAACTAAAACTCTTATTTATTAAACATTTTTCTCTTTCTGGTAACTCTGAACATTTTCATTGATCGAAAAATAATTTTGTGTGGAACTCAACAAAATTAAAATAAGACAAAAATGTGTGAAAGAAAGAAAAAAATGATTTTTCCTCTTATTTCTTTATTGTCAATTCATAATAAATTTGTCTTAAACTTAATGACATTTTATACTTAATATATATATTTTATATTTAATATATATATTTCTTGAATGGTTTATTTTTTCTTGTGTAATTTTCAGTTTCTGAAAGAATAAATGATGAATACCTTCTTCCTTTTGCGAGACCTGTGCCAACATTTTAAGTATTTTCCATATAAAAGAAACTGTGAAATAGTTTTCTTTTATTTTGTTTTTGCTTCTTTAATATTTTGTCGTCTTCTTCTTCTCATTGTTTTTGCTTATCTTTCAGTATTTTTTTTTTGCCGGAATCAATTTCATCATCACATTTTTGAGGTTATGCTGCTGCTGATGATGTTGGTGATGGTGATTGTGAATGGTGGTGATGCTAATAATGATTTGTATGTTTGTGTGCATGACAGAATGAGTGTCTTTTTTTCAAGTGGGTGGATTTGAAATTGTTGGTTGACTGGTTGGTTGTTTGATTATTTGATTTCTTATTGCTCATTCATCTCTTCATCTTCATCAGCATCAGCCGGTGATAAAAATTATAAGAATATTTTACTTATTAGACACTAGTTCTTCATCATGACCTGGGTGAAGTGAAAAAAATCTTGTAGTCTTTTATAATTTTTCATCATCAGCATCGCCATGACCTTCGACAGATTTATTTTTAACCTTAATTTTCGTTGTAACGTGTCAACCTGTTGTTGACTACAAAAATCAATCTTTCTATGAAGTGATGAGGAAGATGAGAAAATATAGAGAGGAGGTGAGAGAGAAGATTGAAAATCTTTATTTTTTTTAGAATTATTTTTAACACAATATTTTACACAAGTTTTATTTACGGTTTCAAATTTCAAATGAATAATTTAAGTTGCAATAAGAGAAGGCAACAATTTGAGGCATATAATGTCTCATGTAATTTTAATTGATAACAAAACATTTTCAAAATGACACCGACGTGTTCTATCATGTAATAAAAATCATTTATTTGTTTGTTATTTTCACACTATTCGTTGTCAAAAAAGAAAAGAACTGAACGAGAACTGAATTAGAATTATACTAGAGTTCAACTAGAAATGAATAAGAACTGAACTTAAACTGAACTAGAACTGAGAGAGAACTGAGCTAGAACTGAACTGGAACTGAACTAGAACTTAATCAGAATTGAACTAGAACTCAATTAGAACTAAGCTAAAACTAAACTGGAACTGAACTAAAACAGAACTAAAACGGAACTAGAAGTGGACTAAACTGAACTAGAACTGAACTGGAACTGAATTAAAACTGAACTAAAACTGAACTAAAATTGAACTGGAACTAAACTAGAACTGAACTAGAAGTGAATTAAAGCTGAACTAGAACTGAACTAATTGAGAGTTAAATCATTTGAATGGAGAACTGAATGGAGAATCTAATGAAGAGTTGTATTGGGAACTGAATTGAAAACTAATTAGAGATCGGAACTCAGAACAGAGAACTGGACTTTGAACTGCACTGAGAACTGAACCGAGAACTGAATTTAGACTTGAACTGAGAACTTATTCCAGAACTTGATAGTGATCAGTATTGAGCTCTGAATGGAGAACTGAATCAACTGAATGAAGAAGTGAACTAAAACTGTAGTGAGATTTAAATTTAGAGAAAATTAAGAACAAAATCGAGAACTAAGCTCGGAAGTGAGATGAGAACTGAATCGAGAACTAAAGAAAGAACTAAGTTAAAATTGAATAACTTATTATGTTCCTTTGAAGTGCAAATAATTCAATTAAATACTTTTCCCACTATTGTCTCTAAATTGGCTTTATTTGTCAATTAGATCGATAAAAATCTCTATTTATTTAAACTTTAAGAAAAATTGCGAAATGACGTTTAAACACTTTAACTTTTTGCACTACAAAATTTGACTCTTTAATATTTTTTTTTCATCTAAATTAAAAAATTACAAAATTAAATTCATTTTATTACAAAACTTTTAGACAATTAAAAGATTAATCGATTTTAAAAATAAATTATTTTGAAAAGAGTTCACAACAACTTAAATTCATTGCAAACAAAAGTCTTTGATGCAAGAGTAGCAAAAAAGGAACAAAAGATTTTGAAAATACAATTAAATGTCTACACACGCCCTAAAATGTTGCATTTTATGTATGACATAATCGCAACAATTAGACAGACCTCCAGATGTAACAGAGAAAAACTGAAAACAAAAAAATTCAACTTACAACAAATCAGGATCAAATGGCAAAATCAATTTGAAATTGTTGAAAAGACAGACGGATGGATGACAGAGTGAACCTAATATTTTTATTGCACAACTTCTATTTTGTTGGAACAAAGAAAAAATCTAAGATGAAAATAACAACAACAACAACAAAACATGCATTCACACTTGTGCCAAAAATGTATTTACCGAAAGTGTGACCAGTTCACATAAATCAATTCCGATTTTTTGCCAAAATCCAGACAAAAATCACCAAAAAAACGAAGGTGTCAAATCAAATGCCAAAAACACAACACAACAACAACTACAACAAAAAAACATTCAGCATCTTCATCTTTTTGTTGGACCACAGAGTTCAGTTCTGGTTGGAAAATTAAATAAAATAAAATCAGATCTTAATATTCTCCAGCGAGTGTTAAGAACACCTGTGGCGACTAAATTAATTCTTCTTCTTTAAGATTTTTCTCTTACAAAAAATTTTCTACGTGGAATTTTCCGTCAAAACGTTTTAATGGCGAAATGTGGTAACAAAAGATTCCTGTTTCTTGTTCTTCTTTCTTTTTTTAGCGGTCAAACGGGAGTTTAGTTGTTCTCTTTCTTTTGCATTATTTTAAGTATCCTTCATTTAAGCTCACTTCAAAGTAAAATGCCGACTTTTGTAGTTGTAAGAGAAAAAAAATCATATTAAAAAATTTTGTATTTAATTGTACCATTCGAAACAAAGTTTGTATTACAAATTATTGGTTTCGGACACAAAAGATGCGAAAGAGAGAAACCCCTTCAGTTACACGCAGAGTGAGTTAATCACTACTTTAAGTACAAAAATAGGGTTATTAGAAGTTATGCAACTTGAAGTTCAATAAGACAAGTTAATTTTATAAAAAGACGAAAAATGGAAATTTTTTATAAACGACAAATTTCTATATAATAAAAATTTAACGAAAATTTTCTATAAAATAAAAATTAAATGAAAATTTTCTATAAAATAGAAAATTTAACGAAAATTTTCTATAAAATAGAAAATTTAACGAAAATTTTCTATAAAATAGAAAATTTAACGAAAATTTTCTATAAAATAGAAATTTAACGAAAATTTTCTATAAAATAGAAAATTTAACGAAAATTTTCTATAAAATAGAAAATTTAACGAAAATTTTCTATAAAAATTTACGAAATTTTAAATTACGAAAATTTCTATAAAATAGAATTTTAACGAAAATTTTCTATAAAATAGAATTTTAACGAAAATTTTCTATAAAATAGAATTTTAACGGAAAATTTCTATAAAATAGAAATTTAACGAAAATTTTCTATAAAATAGAAATTTAACGAAAAATTTCTATAAAATAGAAATTTAACGAAAAATTTCTATAAAATAGAAATTTAACGGAAAATTTCTATAAAATAGAAATTTAACGGAAAATTTCTATAAAATAGAAATTTAACGGAAAATTTCTATAAAATAGAATTTTAACGAAAATTTTCTATAAAATAGAATTTTAACGTAAATTTTCTATAAAATAGAATTTTAACGAAAATTTTCTATAAAATAGAATTTTAACGAAAATTTTCCATAAAACAGAATTTTAACGAAAATTTTCTATAAAATAGAAATTTAACGAAAAATTTCTATAAAATAGAAATTTAACGAAAAATTTCTATAAAATAGAAATTTAACGAAAAATTTCTATAAAATAGAAATTTAACGGAAAATTTCTATAAAATAGAAAATTTAACGAAAATTTTCTATAAAATAGAAATTTAACGGAAAATTTCTATAAAATAGAAATTTAACGGAAAATTTCTATAAAATAGAAATTTAACGAAAATTTTCTATAAAATAGAAATTTAACGAAAATTTTCTATAAAATAGAATTTTAACGTAAATTTTCTATAAATAGAATTTTAACGAAAATTTTCTATAAAATAGAATTTTAACGAAAATTTTCCATAAAATAGAATTTTAACGAAAAATTTCTATAAAATAGAAAATTTAACGAAAAATTTCTATAAAATAGAAATTTAACGGAAAATTTCTATAAAATAGAAATTTAACGGAAAATTTCTATAAAATAGAAATTTAACGAAAATTTTCTATAAAATAGAAATTTAACGAAAATTTTCTATAAAATAGAAATTTAACGAAAATTTTCTATAAAATAGAAAATTTAACGAAAATTTTCTATAAAATAGAAAATTTAACGAAAATTTTCTATAAAATAGAAAATTTAACGAAAATTTTCTATAAAATAGAAAATTTAACGAAAATTTTCTATAAAATAGAAAATTTAACGAAAATTTTCTATAAAATAGAAAATTTAACGAAAATTTTCTATAAAATAGAAAATTTAACGAAAATTTTCTATAAAATAGAAAATTTAACGAAAATTTTCTATAAAATAGAAAATTTAACGAAAATTTTCTATAAAATAGAAAATTTAACGAAAATTTTCTATAAAATAGAAAATTTAGCGAAAATTTTCTATAAAATAGAAAATTTAACGAAAATTTTCTATAAAATAGAAAATTTAACGAAGATTTTCTATAAAATAGAAATTTAACGAAAAATTTCTATAAATAGAAATTTAACGAAAAAGTTCTATAAAATAGAAATTTAACGAAAATTTTCTATAAAACAGGAATTTAACGAAAAATTTTTATAAAATAGAAATTTAACGAAAAAATTCTATAAATTTAAAATTTTACAAAAATTTTCTATAAAAAATCAAAATTTAAAGAAAAATTTCTATAAAATAGAATTTTAACGAAAATTTTCTATAAATTGAATTTTAACGAAAATTTTCTATAAAATAGAAAATTTAACGAAAATTTTCTATAAAATAGAAAATTTAACGAAAATTTTCTATAAAATAGAAAATTTAACGAAAATTTTCTATAAAATAGAAAATTTAACGAAAATTTTCTATAAAATAGAAAATTTAACGAAAATTTTCTATAAAATAGAAAATTTAACGAAAATTTTCTATAAAATAGAAAATTTAACGAAAATTTTCTATAAAATAGAAAATTTAACGAAAATTTTCTATAAAATAGAAAATTTAACGAAAATTTTCTATAAAATAGAAAATTTAACGAAAATTTTCTATAAAATAGAAAATTTAACGAAAATTTTCTATAAAATAGAAAATT
Organism: Cochliomyia hominivorax; assembly: GCA_004302925.2. Taxonomy (NCBI): domain Eukaryota; kingdom Metazoa; phylum Arthropoda; class Insecta; order Diptera; family Calliphoridae; genus Cochliomyia; species Cochliomyia hominivorax. Next base: position 9,203,488 of record PYHX02000158.1, on the reverse strand, counting down.
TAACGAAAATTTTCTATAAAATAGAAAATTTAACGAAAATTTTCTATAAAATAGAAAATTTAACGAAAATTTTCTATAAAATAGAAAATTTAACGAAAATTTTCTATAAAATAGAAAATTTAACGAAAATTTTCTATAAAATAGAAAATTTAACGAAAATTTTCTATAAAATAGAAAATTTAACGAAAATTTTCAATAAAATAGAAAATTTAACGAAAATTTTCTATAAAATAGAAATTTAACGAAAATTTTCTATAAAATAGAAAATTTAACGAAAATTTTCTATAAAATAGAAAATTTAACGAAAATTTTCTATAAAATAGAAAATTTAACGAAAATTTTCTATTAAATAGAAAATTTAACGAAAATTTTCTATAAAATAGAAAATTTAACGAAAATTTTCTATAAAATAGAAAATTTAACGAAAATTTTCTATAAAATAGAAAATTTAACGAAAATTTTCTATAAAATAGAAAATTTAACGAAAATTTTCTATAAAATAGAAAATTTAACGAAAATTTTCAATAAAATAGAAAATTTAACGAAAATTTTCTATAAAATAGAAATTTAACGAAAATTTTCTATAAAACAAGGATTTAACGAAAAATTTTTATAAAGTAGAAATTTAACGAAAAAATTCTATAAATTTAAAATTTTACAAAAATTTTCTATAAAAAATCAAAATTTAAAGAAAAATTTCTATAAAATAGAAATTTAACGAAAATTTTCTATAGAATAGAAATTTAACGAAAATTTTCTATAGAATAGAAATTTAACGAAAATTTTCTATAAAATAGAATTTTAACGAAAATTTTCTATAAAATAGAATTTTAACGAAAATTTTCTATAAAATAGAATTTTATGAAAATTTTCTATAAAATAGAATTTTATGAAAATTTTCTATAAAATAGAATTTTAATGAAAATTTTCTATAAAATAGAAATTTAACGAAAATTTTCTATAAAATAGAATTTTAACGAAAATTTTCTATAAAATAGAATTTTAACGAAATTTTTCTATAAAATATAAATTTAACGAAAAATTTCTATAAAATATAAATTTAACGAAAAATTTCTATAAGATAGAAATTTAACGAAAAATTTCTATAAAATAGAAATTTAACGAAAAATTTCTATAAAAGAGAAATTTAACGAAAATTTTCTATAAAACAGGAATTTAACGAAAAATTTTTATAAAATAGAAATTTAACGAAAAAATTCTATAAATTTAAAATTTTACAAAAATTTTCTATAAAAAATCAAAATTTAAAGAAAAATTTCTATAAAAAAGAAATTTAACGAAAAATTTCTACAAAGTAGAAATTTAACGAAAAATTTCTTTAAAATAGAAATTTAACGAAAAATTTCTTTAAAATAGAATTTTAACGAAAAATTTCTATAAAGTAGAAATTTAACGAAAAATTTCTATAAAGTAGAAATTTAACGAAAAATTTCTATAAAGTAGAAATTTAACGAAAAATTTCTATAAAATAGAAAATTAACGAAAAATTTCTATACATTTAAAATTTCTATCTTTTAAAATCTATTAAATTGAAATTTCTTAAAGAAAGAAAATTTTACAAAAATTTTCGAAATTTTATTAAAAATTCTCTATAGAGAGAAAATGTTTTGAAATCTTCTTTAGAGAAAAAATGTTTTGAAATTTTCTATAGAGTGAAAATTTATTGAAAATTTTCTATAGAGAAAATTTATTGAAAATTTTCTATAGAGAGAAAATCTATTGATAATTTTCTATAGAGCGAAAATTTATTGAAAATTTTCTATAGAGTGAAAATTTATTGAAAATTTTCTATAGAGAGAAAATTTATTGAAAATTTTCTATAGAGAGAAAATTTATTGAAAATTTTCTATAGAGAGAAAATTTATTGAAAATTTTCTATAGAGAAAATTTATTGAAAATTTTCTATAGAGAGAAAATCTATTGATAATTTTCTATAGAGCGAAAATTTATTGAAAATTTTCTATAGAGTGAAAATTTATTGAAAATTTTCTATAGAGAGAAAATTTATTGAAAATTTTCTATAGAGAGAAAATTTATTGAAAATTTTCTATAGAGAGAAAATTTATTGAAAATTTTCTATAGAGAAAAATCTATTGAAAATTTTCTATAGAGCGAAAGTTGTTTAAAAATTATCTATAGAAAGAAATTTAGGGAAAATTTATATAGAAAAAAATTAATTCAAACTTTTCATTAGAATTAGAAAAAAGAAAATTTTCAATTCGTGTATAAAAAAAATTCCTTATCAATTATATTTCTTTCCCATCCAAAACCACTGTGTGTCAATTTCCAGTCACTTTAAGAGTAAATAAATTTCTGTTAATTTGTTTGTGTGTTTAATTGTGGCAACAATTAAATAAATCGTATTTTAGTCAAGTTTACTTTTAATAGTTCATTGTCATTTTCTATTGTAATCATTTCATCTCATTTCAATTTCAATATTTCCCTTGTGTCTACTTCTATTTTCGTCATTTTCATCATTTTTACTATCAACACGCAAAATTATAATTTGTATTATAAAATAATTATTTATTTCATAAAAAAAAAAACAATTTAATGTAAAAAAAGACAAAATAATTGAATCATCTTAGAAATATTTTGTTTTTGTTTATAAACAAAAACAACAAAAAATTAAAAATCTCTTATCAAAAAAGTCAACCAAATAAAACTAAACAAAAACGAATGAAGAAAAAAGAATTAAATAAACAATAAAAATGAAAAAAAAAAATGATTTAATAAAAATTAAAATAAAGATGCTCTTTTAATTCGAAGTCATTAGTGTCTATTCCCCAGCACCACGACGACAACAACTGCCACCGTTATTTCTTTATCAAATTTCAGAGATAACGGATGGAGGTATTTTGATTTTAATTTCAAAATACCTTTTTTCAAAAACTTCAGCTGGTTTGAAATACAGTGGCTTGATCGATGTATAATATATGCGATTGATGTATAATATTTCAAAAATAACAATATTTATGACTCATTAATTCAAATTATAATCAGTTACAGAAAATGTTGAAATAATAAAATTATAATTTCAATTGATGTTTTTTTTCGGAAATATATTGATCACTAAGATCATATAAAAAGTGAACCTTGCACTTTGTGACTTAAAAATAATTAGGAAAAATAAATAAATAATTAGCTTTTTATGGGGAGTACTTCTCCACTTGGTCCTCCCTCATGGGGCTTAACTTAACATGGATAATAAAAAAGCCTTTGCAACGATCTTTTGGAATTCTACTGTGGTCTGATTGTTGAAGTAGTAGAGGTGTAGATGAAAGTTTCACCAAAGTCTGGTAGCACGTGAACCAGTGGTTCCTAATATAATAGGACTTACTTGGTCTAATTATATTGAACTGGTTGTTGACTGTGGTTTAAACTAAAATCGCTAAGATGAGGTTACCCTTACGATATGTTGTTGCATTGCAACAAAAGTCTTTGTGAGAAGAGATTGAAAGCTCCACAGGAATTGCAATGATTATGATGTGAGATGTTTAGTAGTTGGACCCGTAGATAAGAATAGTTTGATATTCTTTTAGCGAACATCATCTATATATTTCCTCGTGTATTTGTTTCAATTATGGGATCATATTGGGGTAAAAGTATTTGAATTTTGAAGCCCTGCTCGATTGTAAAACCTGTTCATTATTTTGCTTATGAGAGTTCTGCAACAAATCCCTGTTCCAAAATGTTTACTACGGAAGGACCATATTTAAGACCCTCCAAACCTTCTTAAATTTGGAAACCTCTTTAAATACTACCAAAATTAACTCCAAAACCTTTTTTTTAATATTTTCAACATAATTGTGCTTTAATTCGTGAATTAAGCAGGAAAAATCTTTTACATCTGTTTCTATTTATTAGATAAAAAAATTGTTGTTATTTAAAGAATTTAACTTTATTTAAATGAACAAATAATGCCAGAAAATAAGCATGTTTTTTTATCTTATCTAGATGTTTTCCTCACTTTTCGAACTAATTGTCTACTAAGAATTTTAAGAAAATAAAGGGTACAATAAAGAGATGAAGGGGGGGGGGGTTAGCAGGGGATCCATACAATAAAAGATAAATAATCGTTTTCTTTGAAAAGAATAAAAAATATATGGAATAAATTAAAGCAGCATCTAAATAAATAAATAAATAAACAGCAACAAGCTGTAAATAAACAAAAACTGCAATGTTGCTAAACTCTGCGGCAAAACAAATGTATATAAACATTTTTGCTATTATTAAGCGAGAGAGTGAAAGACAAGAGAGAGAAAAACAAATTTGTGGAATATATTTTCTTTCATAAACATTAAAGGCAGTAGTAATGTGGTTGTTGTTGTTGCCTTTGTGCTTGTAACCCTGGTCTAATGTTGTTGTGTTTAAACAGCTGATTTTTGTTTTGATTTTTGTGCTAATAACCAAGTGCATTTGTTTTCTATTATTGCTAAGGGAGTGTATGTGTGTGAGTATTTTATTTAGTGGATTGTATTGTTTATATTAATGCGTAGCAACATGTTGCTAATAGCAAAAAAAATGTTGCTTTAATGTAAAATGCATTTTGTTTACAATGTAAAATGCGAGTATAAGAAAAAACTGCTAAACAAAAAATTGTTTCCGTTTGGTGTGTGTTGTGTGCATGTTGCTGTAATTGTTTTATTGTTGTTGCTGTCTGTATGGTTTTGTGTATCGCTATGCTTCAGTTTATAACGTGACGTTCAACTGTTCAAAACGTTTTTACGGTCGTTTTTGAATTAAAATCGGAAAAAATATTAAGAAAATTTATTTTTAATGAAAATTTTGTTTTTTTTAATAAAATCAATGAATCTTTTTTGCTCTCTGTTTTAAGTCATTTTTTTGTTTATAAAATTTTGTAATACATTAATGTGTGTGCATACATGTTCGCGTGTTGCTAATGCAAAAGAATGTTTTTAAAGTTTTTTGTATAAAAAAAATTAAAGGAATTTATTGATTGAGGAAAAAAAGCATCTTAAAGGTTAATTGAATATTTTAAAAAAATGTTGTTACATTTTTCTTTTTGTTTTTGATTCAAATAAATGAACTTGAATTTTAAATTGCGCGCGCGTTTTAATTTCAAATTTTTGGTGTAACAAAAATTCTTGTTGGTGTAAAAAATAACAACAAAAAAATTGAATTAATTTGCATTTTAAATAAAGTGTTCTTTAAGCAATAAATGAAATAAAAATTGAAGCAATAAAAGGAAATCTTTTGTAGATTTTTTTCTCAAAATTTTGAAAAAAAAAAATAAAATTTAACTTGAAAATTTTTTAAAAATAAAAAAATAAAATAAAATAAAAATAAAATAAAAAATTGTGTTGGTTTTAAAATAAAACGTCGGTGTGTGTTGTTTTTAGGCTTAACGCTCAAGTGTTTAAAGAAAAATAGAGGTGCGCTTTGCTATTTGGCAATTGTTGTTTCAGCTTTTAGAGCTGTCAGTTATAGTGTGTCACAGAAAAGTGTTTTTCTTTGGATTAGTGACAAATTATCGTTTTAAAAATAACAAGAAAATTAACTTTTTTCTAAAAAAGAAAAAAATCATAACAAATAAGCTAAAAAAGGCAAATAAGCCTTAAATATAAAAAATTGCTTAATTTTGAAAAAAAAAATAATAATAAAAATTTAAAAAAATTATGTTTTAATGAATTTAAAAATTAAGAAAAAATCATAAATCAAATAAATCAAAAATTAAAAAAAAAAATCTTAAATCAAAACAACGAAAATTTTTTATTGCTAAACAAATTCCAAACAAAGAACGCAACAAAAATGGCTTTTCCAGCAACAAACTCACAAAAATGTATAAGAAAAAGAAAAAGGCATTTTAATGAAATGTCTATAATAAAACTGATATTATTGGGCTGCTGTTTAACACTTTGCAAAAATTCCCTCTTGGCCCAGGCCAAAGAAAACATTGCAATCAGCAACAATAATACTGCATCTTCAAAAGGTGAGAACATGTTGCTAAGCATTAAAGAAGATCATTTGGCCAGCAAACAAGATCTAGCTAATGTTAGTGAAGGCACATTTAAAAGACTCAAACCTTTAGACTATAAAGATCTAACAGCTAAAGTTGAAGAGGATTTGAAATTGATAGGTGAAGAGGATACCGAGGAAATTGATGAACATTCCAGTGAAGTCATAGAAATGATACAACCAGCACATAATTTAAGACATCAAGAACATTACAAACAACGTATAATTATGGCAGCAAAACAACAAGAAAATCACCATAATAATAATGATGACATTGACAATATAAAACAAAATGGCAATAATGGCAATAATGACAATGATGATGATCATAATGAAGACTATGATGAGCGTGAAGAGCAAGATGAGGAAATTTCACAACACAATAGAAATTTAAGATATCAACAAATCCAATTAGCTTTAAGAGAACCCATAACATCTTCGACACCTCCTACTCCTAATCAACAAACTCAATCTCAAGAACAGCATTATCATCATCATCATCATCGTCGTCATGAACATCATTTGTTTAGACAGAATCAAGCCAAACAAACGGAATTTTTATGGCCACAACCTCATCACTTAAGACATCAACATCAACACCACAAGCAACAACAGCAACAGCAACAATTTCAACCACAATTGCATCATGGCTTTAATCCCATAAGGAAACAAAATCTTACAAATGTCTCAGTAGCAACAAAATCAAAATTACCTTCACGTTATTTTGATCGTGAAAGTTCTGCAACAAATCCCTGGTCGAAAATGTTTACTACCGAAGGACCACATTTAAGACACTCTAAATCATCACAATTTTGGCGATCTAAAACCTATAAAACTAATCCTCATAATCGTTTATATAATGATGATAATTTTCTAAATTTGGAGACAAATAATAAAGAAAATTCCCCAGATAAAAATGACAATAAAAATAATGACGATAATGATGATGTGGAGGGGGAGGGGGAGGGGGAGAGAGAGGACATTAAACGTTTTTCTTTGCCATTAGAGGGTCAAGAAATTTACAAAGAAATCAAACAAAAAACTAATACTAATGATAATGACCCTGAAATTTCTAATAACAAAAACCAAGAAGGAGAAGGGGAAAATGAGGAAGAGAATGAAGATGATGATGATGACGAGGATTACTCGTATGAAGATGATGACAAAGAAATTAATAAATCATTAAAATATCCTACAATTACAGCACAAAGTAAAACAAATGTTAAACGTTATACAAGACCCTTAAATAGACCTTATGTCTCAACATCCTCCTACTTCTCCTCATCCTCCTATGGCCAACGTTCTTCTCTATTAAATACTCCCCATTTAAGACATACTGCCTCAACAATTAAAATGAATTCAAATCAAAATAATGACAATGATGATGACGATTATGAGGAAGATGATATTATAGAATCTTCTATGGATAAAACTTCAGCTAATGAGAATGGTGATAATAGTGATAATGATAATGATGATAGTGATAGTGATGAGGATAAATTTTCTGATGAGAAATGGAATAAAATTGAACATGAACATTATCGCAAACAATTGCAACATCAACGTGCTATGCAAGCTTTACGTGCTAAACGACCAGCAACAATAACAACAACTAATATAAATAATAATACACCAACAATAAATATTAACAGATATGCGTCGTATACACCACCCGGATCTTCGGCTAGTTACAATAGCGCCTGGACAAAACGTCAAACTAATAATAATGAGGTGAGTGTCATTTGAATTAATTATACAGGGCTTTTGTAGGCAATTAAATGGATAAAGGTGGAGATTTGAAAGCTTTCACAAAAGCTTAGAAAAATGTTAAACGATTTTTGTAAAAAACAAGGTTCATTGGGGAAATCAAGATTGAATTTTAATCTTAATTAATTTAGAGGAAAAAGCTTTTTAAGTTTTAAATTCTCTTTTACAATTAGAGTTTTGAAATTATTTCATAAACAGAAAACTTATACAAAGTTGTTAGAGAAAAAGCTCTTAATGTTTTGATCTTTTCGAAAAGCTTTCTATAGCACTATTTTTTAGAGAAATATTTCTATTTAATACTTTTCTATAATTTTAATTTAAAAACTATTTTGTAAACAGAAAGCTTTTTACAAACTTTTTAGGGAAAAGCTTTTAGTTTTAAATAGTTTTAAAGAACTTTGTATTTAGAGCATTTTTCTTAGAGATTTATTATTAGTTATTTATCTTTAGTAATTTATTTAGTAAGTTTATAATAAGCTTATAATTGATAATTGTAAATTTCTTAAAATTAGGCTTTAATTTTTAGGAGAAAGCTCTCTATTAAATGTTATAGAAACATCGGCTTATTAAAAATATTTTTATAAAAACTTTTAATAGTTTTTAACAATAATAAATTTTTGTGAAAATAAGCTACCAAAAAGCTTTTAATAATTATTCAGAAGACAAATGGAGTAAAAACTCGCTATTAAAAATTAAAAAGCTTTGAATTAGGAAAAATAATAAATATGAAGCAAAGTTTTAACGAAACTGAAAGCTTAGAAAAATTGTCAGTAAAAAAGCTAAGAATATTTCCTACATTTTGCTAAAACAGAAAGCTTTCAAAAAAAAAAAATTAACAAATAATAAATGTTAATACTTTATCTTGAAATAAAATAATATGTGAAATTATTCGGAAAAAAGCCTAAAGCTTTTAAACTTTTTAGCAAAATTTAAAAAGAAGCTTTAAAAAAGAAAATTCCTAATATTAAACTGCAAAATAATAAGGAAAAATAAAATATTTTTAAAAATATGAAGTTAAAAGCTTAATTTTTTAATAATAAAGAAATGAGAATTTATAAAGCTTCATTAATTCAAAAGCTTTTAATTAAAATTACTTATGGTATCATTAATTAAATCTGAGAATTTATGAGAAGACAAAAATAAAAAAGCTTTGATATTTTTTAGAAATTCTTTTTATCTAGAAATTTCGGGTTATAATATTTTTGCTAAAGTACTAATTCGGTAAAAGCTTAAAACTTTAGGAGACTTAATAAGAAAAGCAGCCGTCAAGCCGGTCAATACAAAGCTTCAAATAGCGACTAACACTTAACATGTATTCATGCTTTATTACTATTTAAAAGTTTTATGGAAATAAATGAGAACAACTTTAATTATTTAAATACAAAAGCTTAAAAAATAATTCAAAAATAAATTGTTGAAACTTTAAGCTTTAAGTAAAGCTGTACATAAGGATTTTTGCTGAAGCAACAAAGGGTCAACTCTTATCGTTCTTCCATGAATTAAAGACTTATTCCAGAATTATTGACAAATGATTTAACAATTTTGCAGCAGTATTGATAAGCTTAATTAAGAGCTTTTAGAAAGCTTTTTAAAAAAATATTCTGAACATAAATATAGAGTAAAGAAAACTCTATAATTCCGAAATTGAGGTGTCATCTTGAATGAGGGAGGTAAAATTTAAAATTTTCGAGGAATTTTATAAAACAGATCATTTAAAGAAATAAAGATTCAAATATGATCTGTTTACTAGATCTTCTCGCAAAAAAACTTAATGTTAAGTTCATAAGAGTTATAAAGTACTGATCACAGTTAGTAGAAGTTATGAACTCAAAAAATGATCTTATAAATACAACTGATCCTCACGATTTTTTTTTTCAAAAAATTTGCAAGATAATTTGTACACCCTTAATAGAGACTTCAAAATTTTTGCTCCCTTTTAATTCATCTCCCTAAAAAGAAGCTTTCAGAAAAAAATGTATTCATCTGATTGATCAGTCTGAGAGAATATTTTTTCTCATCTCATTTAAGAAATTAAAAACTTTTCTCAATTACCCAGTTTTTTTATTGACATTTCACTACAACAAAAAAAAAACACTTGTTTTTCTATAGAATTTATTAATAAAGAAAATAATATAAATTATTTAAAGAAAAAAATTACATCAGAAAGACAACAATAACAACCGCCATTGCAACATTGACCGCTTTTGTTGTTTTTTTTTATTCCATTGACATATGTTGCTGTTGTCATAGGTTGTTCATTCATCCAACAATTCAGTCATCCATCCATCCATCTATCTATCCATTCATCCATTCCTATGTGTTGTCTATCTATTAATATTAACAGATAACTTGCTGCATCCATAGCCAGGTTGACGCATTTATTTTTATACCCTGCACCACCGTAAGTACAACTTTTAACTTTGTCATTCCGTGTGTAACGCTAAGAAGGAATTATCTCAGACCCTACACTGTATATATATTCTTGCATCAAATCAACATCTGAGTCGACATAGCTATGTCCGTTGGTCTATCCGTCTGTCTGTCTGTTCTTGACACGCTCACATCCACAATCATTGACAGAGCTTAATGAACTTTGGACTAAGTATTTCCTATAGTCCTGAGAAGTTTCCTATTTAAAATCAGCAAAAACTGTCAATTGGAAATCAAGAAATTAGAATGAGATTTTGGCATAATATAAAGTTATATGAACTTCATTATCATTCCAAAAAAAATCAGTTCAAGGCTTTGCCACCCTTATAAAGTGGGTAGTACCCCTCCTATCCGTCCTACATTTTTGTCAGTAAAAAAGATTCTTGGAAAAGTAATTGGAACCAATTTCAATACTCCCTCTTTTTTAGTTAATTAGATCTTCGATAATTTGTATAGGAGTGCCTTTGCCCTTGTTCCTGTCCGTCCTATTCTTGAGAAAGTGATTGGGGTAGAATTTGAGAACTATTGCTATTATAGTTCTTTAGATATTCAATAATCAACATTTTCTTTGTATGGGGGACACCTCTCCCCATGATCCAATTCGACCTTCATTCTTTGAAGCAAACCCAGTTACTTGAAAAATTTATTGGGACCAAATTTCTAAATTCTCGGTAATAGTGGTTCTTTATATGTTCGATTAACAACATTTTCTTTGTATGGAGGCTACTTCTTCCCCTGATCCTAACCGTCCTACACTTTGTCTAGTAACCTTTGTCTAGTAACAGTACCTAGATAAAGTGGTTGGAACTTAATTTGAAAATTCTCGATGCTAGAGTTCTTTCAATATTCGATGATCAATATTTGCCTTGTATTAGGGCTACCTCTGTCCCTGATCCTATCCGTTTCACGTTTTGCCTCGTAAAAAAGTTTCTTGAAAAAAAATATTGGAACCAAATTTGAAAATTCTCTCTGTTACGATTCTTAAGATATTCGATGATCAAAGTTTGCATTGTACGGGGGCTACATCTTCCCCTGATTCTATCCGCTGAAAAAGTTATTGGGACCAAATTTAAAAATTCTCAAGAATCAGTATTTTCTTTGTATGGGTGGGGTAACTCTTCCCCTGGTTCTAACGACATTTTTTACAGTCGATGTTACTTTCGGGTATATGGGGATCATTCTGTGAGTGTACGCATTTGTACTGAAGGGTATTGAAGATGCGGCATAGCCGAATATATAGCATTCTTAATTGTTTTTTTTTGTTGTCTTTGTTTTTGTCAGGGTAAATCCCCTAACACTCTGTCCCTATATAGAACCACCACCTCTATATCATCTATCTCCTGTAACCATTATCTTTTTATTTATTTTTTTGTTGTATTTTTTTGTTGTGGTTTCAGTTTTTTTTTGTATTTTTTAAACACACACACACACATTCACTTGAATTTTTGCATTGTTGCAATCTATTTATTTATTTATTATTCATGTGGTGGTGTTGGTTTGCTACTCGTAATTGTAAATAGTTAATTCAATTTATTGTTGTGCTTTCATGTCATTAAAGCGTTAAATAAAAAGGTGGCGGTGGTGGTGGCGGTGTTAGCGGTGTTAGCGGTTCAGTTCAGGTTGGATTGTAGCAAATAACAATAAGAGTGTGTGTGTGTGTGTGTGAAAAAAATATGGATCATAATATTTTTTTAGGGATACGTTACAGGTGCGGTTCATAGGGAGGAAAAGGGTGCAGTTTAAGAAGATTTCATAGTTGAATGCATTTTAATGTTAATAATTTTTTATGTTAACAAGTTTTTGCGTTATTTAATTTTTTTATATTTTTATTTTTTAAAAGAATTTCTGAATCGAGGGGAAATGATTTTTATTAATTTCTTTAATTTATTCTTTAATGGGAATTTCATCTAATCGTTATTTGTTAAGAAGTGATCTTGCATAAATAATGTAAATTTTTCGGAATTATTTTCTGGGATTCAAAACAAACAACGAATTGAAATATTTTTCATAATGATATTGTGATTTCAACAAAAATATAACTCTCATAATTTAAGCAATTAAGTCTCTGTCGCTCTTTGAAAATAACAAGGTCACATTTCATCCGTTTAAATACCCTCGATCTTTATCTAAAGAATCTTGTTTGAAATGATTATATAATGATTTATAATTCTTTTACTCCAGTTATTTGTATAAAATATGTGATCACTTTGGAAAGAAGTTTTTAAATTGTGATCGACGTTGAAAAGCTTTTTCTTGTTACATTCCATTTTGAAGAGAGAAATTCATAATAACTACAGCACAGTGTATTCAAATCGATTTGTTTTGGATATAATTCTATAACTGTAAGCTAAGCAATTTTGGAATTGATTCGCCAGGGGCTTAATCGGTGACCTTGTTAATTTGTCGAAATTCATTTATGAATGAAATCAAAAGAACTTTTTTTATATAAAAAGATCTTGTAAATCTCTGTAAAAAGTCTGTTTACATCTTTTATAGTTTCAGAGATATTGAATTCAAAACAATTTTAATTATTTTTTGGTTTTGTTTTTATACTTGTGAAATTAGCGAATTTAAAATAAGTTCAGAAATTTTAACGAGTTATGTACCAGATTCTCTATGAATTTCTAAAATCATTGTTGCAATAACCATATAAATATATGAATCCGTTAAAAAGTTATATTGATCAGAAGTTGGGACATTGAAAATAAAAGTTTTTTTTCCAAAACGATGGCAACACTTATTCATCCATAACACTTTTTTATTCCGTATTCATTATTTTAATTTTATAAAGAAATATTTACAAGAATACGTAGTCAAGATCAGCCCATAAATCCTATTCAAAATCAAAATCTTTCTAAGACCATTATTGGACTTAACTCTCACATTAATGCCTCTATATCTTTCATATAAGAATCCGTTTCGGTATAAAGTTATAAAATAAAAAAAATTGTTTAGTATTCGGTCTCTATAAGTTCTCTCTTTATAATAAAAGATGTTTAATGAAATTAAAGATCTTTGGGCCACATTTGTCGATAGCTTTAATATAAGAGGACTTATTGTTTTAAACTGATCAAACTTTATATATATATATATATATATATATATATATATATATATATATATATATATATATATATATATATATATATATATATATATATATATATATATATATATATATATATATATATTGTTTATAAAGCCCCTTCTCGATATAGGGTGCTTCCAAGAACCTAGGTATTGCCAAGCAAACAGACGAGCGGACATCGGCACGATTCATATACAAAATTTGACTTTCAATCGAAGAGTGAATTTATAAAAGTTTTTCGTTTGTATTTTGAGCTTCAGTTATCGGTCTTTAACTTCTTATCTACTGAGTCAAATGGAGCTGATTTTTAAATTAAACTTCTGAAAAAATTATCTGGCCAAATATCTTTTAGGTTAGACAATTAGTGTGGGTATGTGAGAGCCGATAGTTGGACAGCCAGAATTTTTAGTTTGCCTCAGATATCGGTATATAACTTTTTATTTATTAAACTGATTTTGCTGGTATTTAAAAGGAAACTTTTCAGATTATCCGAAATTTCCAGTGATAGAAAAAAATGATTTAGGTATGAGACGGGCAGACACACAGATGGACGGATGGGCAGTCAGGGAGAAAGCAGAGGGAAAATGGACAAATAGATAGACAGACGGACGGATAGATAGAGTGACTAACTGAATTTGCTTCTAAGAGCAACGGGAAAAAAATTGGACGTGCTCAAATAATTAATTTAGTTATACGAAGGGCGTGCAGATGGACACACGGGCAAGAGCACAGACAGTCAAATATTTAGATGAACAGATACACGAACTATGATTTATATTTGGACCAATTATATATTTTTTCACTATATTAAACATATAAGAACCCTTTCCGGAATAGGGAATTTAACTTCAAAAAAACGTAAACATTTTCTGGAGAGCATTAAGGATTAAAGCCTTTTTCTCTTAATCGGTATGAGATGAAAAACTTAGTAATCAGAAATTGTTTTCATATATCAATTACTTTTGTTTGTTGGGTTATTTTTAGTGCTGTAGCAACATTATATTTTAACATTTTATTTTATTCCTTTTTAAAAATAAATTCTTTTTTACTTATTTTTATGGGTTTTTGTAGCAGAGAAATAATTGTCTTTAATGTTTATTTTTTTCTTATTTCCTTAAATAACATTTAATTCCAAAAAAAGATACTCAATTTTTTTAAAACAAAATTTTTATAGTTTTAATTACAAAAACCTAAGAGTTCTGGTCACTTAACATGAATTCGATGTTAATTGATGAAATTTCCCAGGAATAAATAAAAAATTTTTTTAAATAAAAAATTTCTATTTAGAATGGGAACTTTAAATAGTGATGCGATCGATGAGGTTTCGTTGTAAATAAACTAGAATTTAGGTGTTTTACATAATAAAAATAATTAAGTAGAAACGCCCAGGGGGCGCTTCTACTGATTAAATATTATACAACATTATTTCGTTATAACAAAATTAATTATTCTTTTTTTTAAATAATTTAAAAATGATTTGCAATTTAAATTGAAAATGTAAAAAGTAAAAATACAATATTGGGCTGTGCCGAATCTTTAATACCCTTTACGACAAATGCGGGATGAAAGGTACCGTGATTTTTAAATAACGTCGTTCCCAGTGAAAGTGATTTTTAAATAACTGTTCATCAAAAAAGTGACAGTGATAGCAGTTTTTCAAAAGAAAACAAGAATTTTTATTAAAAAGGGTTCACGGGTTATGGGAGTCTCTATTAGAGTTCACACTGTGCACCATAGCAAACGTATAATTTTCATTTAAAATGAATCGCGAATTTATGCTCAGCACCACCTTTTGAGTAATTTTGCTGGTTCATAGTAACAAATAAGAAAAAACGACATTATTAGTAACTTTTACTTTAGTCACTGCATTTAACAGTGATTTACCAATTACAGTGACTAAATCACAGTGTTGAAAATATCGCTCATCTTTAGTGTAAAGTAAATACGTTAGATTTGGCACATACACAAGCACAAATTGTTCTTGAATACAACACAGGAACAATTCATGAGTCATAAAAATTAGTTATATTTTTGTCTATAAATTTTGTTCCTCTGAACCGATTTTGATCATTTTTGGAATGGTAATGGAACTTAATATTATGGCAAAGTTTCATTCTAATTTTGCTGATTTTAAATTGACAATTCTACGAAATTTTTTTGCTTGAACTAAGAGGTTACCTTAGATATCGGTATATAACATTTAATATACTGAACCGATTTTGCTGGTTTGAAATAGGATTACAACAAATACTTAAACCAAATTTCATTGATTTGGATGGCGTGCCAACAGCAGACAGGCGGACATGGCTAAATCGATTCAGATTTTGATTGATTAAATATATACATTATGGAGTCTGAAATAATTCCTACTTAGCGTGACATATGGAATGACAAAGTAAATATTACCTCTTCACCACTTGCACTGGTGGAGGGTATAAAAATGCAGTCGAACAAACAAAATACTAATTTTTAATTTTAAATAATTCGTTTAAATATATATTTCATAATCGTCTGACAACGGAATCAGTGTCTGTTTGTCCGTCTGTCTGTTTGGTTTTTATCAAACAACGAAAAAACAAAAAATGCAAAATGCATTTTTTTAAATATGCAAATTTTCAGTTAATTATTGTATACATGTATGCGTCAGTGTATGTGTGTAAATCCCCTGGGCCTAAATGGAACAGATACAAAATAATAATAACAACAACATCGTCATCATCATCATCACCAGCAGCAGATACAAGATACGAGATATACAGAAATATGGTTTTAATCACAACAAGAGTATTAGAAAGTTTTGAAATGTTACGCCCATAATGCAGGAATAGAAATGAACAAATGAGGAAAATAAAATTTTATAAATTTATATTAATTGTTGTTTTTTTTTTCTTGTTCTAAAACAGCAACAACAACAAAGTTTTGCTTAATTTAAATTGTTTAGATTTTTTTTATAAAATATTAGACTTTTCAAATTAAAAAAAAAAATAAATAAAAAATCATTATTTAAAGTTGAATACAAAAAAATGAAGCAAAACTTTAGTCGGCTGGGCCGTATTTTAAATACCAGAACTCCTTCAAACATGTCATGCATATAGCATACTTACACTCAGTCATACACACACAAATTTTATTTAAATAAATTTTCTATGAAAATATTTTTAAATTTTTTCGCTTGAATTTTTAGGTTATTTCCGATATTGGTCTATAACTTGTTATCTATATAGCTGATTTTTAAAAAACAATAACAAACAATCAGATCGAATTTCTTTAAGTTCTGATAATACATAACGATATGTGAGAGGAAGATAGAAGGACGGACAGCCGGAATTTTGATGTTGTTTTTGAGATATCGGTCTATATATTTTTATCTATAAAGTCAATTTCCTTGGTTTTCAATCTGTCCAAATTTGTTTAAGCTCTGACAATTATATAGTGTAGGAGACAGACAGCCAGACGGATAACCAGATTTTTTGGTTGTAACAGATATCGTTCTATAACTTTTATCTATAGAACCAATTTATTGGTTTTAAATGGAAACTTCTCAAGACAACAACAAAAATTCCTTTGAACTCGAATAATTGTTAGAGCAAGATTTTAAAGATCTCGTCAGGGATCAAAAGATACAAAATATGTAATTGAATGAGAAACAATAATTTTGGGGTAAAAAAATAAAATAACTCGAATTGCTAACCCAATTTGCATCTTTATAACTTCGCCCAGGGAGATCTTTTTATTTTCATATTAAAAAATCTGATCCATGGTCTGGGAAAATTAAAGTTAAAATCTAAAGGTAAATAACTCGAAAACTATAAAGAATAAATTACATATAAAAAAGATCTCTTGTCAAGAGCGTAAATATAAAATTTTAAAATCGAGTGAAAACAAAAAACACACAGACAAAGAATTATATCCGAGTTACACTTTGCACCCTATAACTTCGCTCATGGCAATCCTATGGGGTCCATTATAATGCTACGCTACTTTGTTTTCATTATATTAAATTTCATGCAACTTTTTTTAGCCGATCAAAAGTAACAAATATCTATATATATTCTATATCTGGCAAAATATTGAAAGTTGAAAATTCCAAGGTCAAAAACTCGAAAACCATAAGAGACAAATTACACGTAGAAGCAAGATTTTTATGATTTTCTGAAGGTCGTAAGATAAAACTTTCAAATTAAATGAGAAACAAAAATTGAGGATTTGGTTAAGAACATTTAATGTTCGAGGTACCCCACTATGGACCAGGAGCAGCAGTTATAACTCCTGCTATGAAGCTATTATGGGGTCTAAGTTTTCAAAATTTAAATTCTTTATATATTTATGTTACATTTCATGCAAATCTATTCCACCGATCAAATCAGTAACTCGATTTATTTTCAAAAAGTCAATTCTGTTATCTTGAGGAAGTGTGTTGCATACCGTTATGATTGACCCCTTTTAACTACTTGTGTTATTGTAGGGTATCAAAAATATATATCAAACACACAAACAACAACAAGAACAGTAAAAAAAGAGAAACACCCCCACTTTTTGAAACGAATTGGGAACACTTTAAATGAGTGTTGCCCATTCCAATTTTTATATTTATTTTGAATTTTTTTTTTTTAGAAAAAGTTTTTGAAATACAGAATTTTTAGTTTTCTTTCAACAAGTTGCTAAAAGAAAATCTTTATTTTTACTTCTTTTTACGCTTAAAGCAAAGAAAATTGCAATTCTTGACATGTGCAATTTTTCCACGATGACGATATTTATGTAAAAAAATCTATCGAATATTATTTACTCACTCACACTCACTTTTATTAAACAGTGGGATTTTGAAGTGAATGAAAATTGGAACAAGTTAAGAAAAAATTTTAAGGCTTAAGGAAAAGGGGGGGATTTTTGGTAATAAATTTGGAAATTTTCATTTCAATAGTTTTTATGAGCGAAATATACAAAATTTTTTGATATTTTTTTTAAATCTCAAAATTCCTTATTGACCAAAAATGCAAATGCAGTGGTTTCGACCATAAAATTTTTAATTAAAATTGTTTTTATTAGGAATCCTTCCCTTTTGCTTTAGAAAATAATTTTAATTAAAAACAAGTGAGAATGCTACATTCGGTCATGCCGAATCTTTAATATCCTTCACCACAAATGCGGCTGAAATATATATTTAATGTTACGTACAAACACGCTTACACATACACTTACAAACGTATAATAATAGTAATATGGCACTGGAACCCACTGGAGTTATAAATTTACTTATATTTTTCATTTTTTCTACTGAACCGATTTTGAAAATTTCAATCTAATTTGACGCTTCATAATCGACAATTTTACTAAAGTTCTTATTTTGAACTTGGAGGTTGCCTCAGATATTGGTATATATCTTTTGATATACTGAATCGATTTTGCTGGTTTTAAATGGCAAACTTCTCAGGACGATAACAAATATTCAGGCCAAATTTCATTGAGCTCTGACAATTATTGTGGATGTGAGCGTGCCAACTGTAGATGGATAGACAGACAGCTAAATCGACTCAGATTCTGATTTGATGCAAGAATATATATACATAATGAGATCTGAGATGATTCCTTCTTAGCGTTACACATGAAACGACGAAATTAATATACCCTCTTCGCTACTTGTGGTGGTGTAGGGTATAAAAATATATTTTTTCCGTTTTTTTTTTCATTTAAAAAATGCTAATCAAACGGTAGCACAACTATCGCATTCATAAATGCTGTTTTCAGCAAAATTAGACAGGAGGGCAGTAAATCAACTGAAATACAACTAAATTGTTAATGTAAAATACAGGAATAGACAGACATTTAGACAGAAAGACTGACACTACAGATATAGAGAAAAATATTATTACACCGATGACTAAGCATTTGATTAGAATTAGAATACCAGATTTATACCGAACACACACACACACATGCACACACTCATGCAAACGTACCAACATCACATCTTAATAAAAACCAGCGTGAGATTTTTCATTGGCAAAACTGATTTCAATAAAACAACAACAACAACAACGAAAACAGAATCCAATAAAATCTATAATTAACTGCTGCCACCAGAAAAGAAAAGAGCAAAAATCGAAGAACACAAAAATAGCGAATAAATAAAATTGACAACGAAAAAAACCAAATCAAATATGCCTTAAATTGGGACGAAGAGTGAAAAGAGCAAAAATTAACATTTAAATGGTTTGTTACCCGCAATTGAAAATTAAAAGGAACTAATTTACTGGACCATTTTACTAAATAAACATGGCTAAATACAACAATATTAATTACATGTTCTTTGGGTTAATTCGCAAAAAAAAAACAAAAACAAAAAGCGAAATAGAACAGAAGTAAAATTAAATAAAAATCACTGAATAAAGTTCTTTAACATTAAAACAGTATCGTCTGGTTGTTACTGGTAAACTAAGCAAAAAAGGGGATGGAAAAAAACCAAGTGGTTATGACGAAACATAAGTACCGTTCAAAAGGATTATTTGGATACTGAGTGCAAATAAAGCTCAAGTTCCTTTTAGTTTAATATCAGTTCTTAGTTTGGTTCTTAGACCAGTTTTAAGTTTAGATCATATTTTATATCTTAGTTCAGTTCATAGTTTAAATCTTAGTTAAGTTCTCAGATCAGCGTTTGTTTTGATTCATAGTTAAGTTTTAAGCTCAGTTCTTAGTTCTGCTATTAATTGAGTTCTTAATTCAGTTCACAGTTATGTTCTTATTTCAGTTCTTACTCCAGTTCGAAGTTAAGATATTTGATCAGTTCTTAGCTCAGTTATTAGTTCTGTTCTTATTTCAATTCCCAGTTTATATATTAGTTCAGTTCTTTACACTGTTGTTATTTCAGATAAAAGTTCAGTTATTAGTTCTGCTATTTGTTCAGTTCACTATTAAGTTCTTAGTTCAGGACATAGTTGAGATATTAGTTCAGTTCACAGCAAGTTCAATTATTAATTTAGATAATAGTTCAGTTTTAGTTCTAATTCAGTTCAAGTTCAGTTATAGTTCTTGTTCATTTCTAGTTCAGTTCTAGTTCACTTGTAGTTCAGTTCTCTTTCAGTTCTAGTAGAATTTTATTTCAGTTCTGGTTCAGTTCTCTTTCAATTCTGGTTCAGTTCTCTTTCAGTTCTCTTTCAGTCCTACTGTTCAGTTCCAAATCAGATCTCGTTATAGATGATAAAATTCTCTTCAATGTTACAACCATAATAATAGAGTTAAATAACCCTCACCGACCAATAGGGTACTAAAAAAAATTACATTTCCATGTTTTAAAACCATCCGGTTTGAAACTTGTATTATATTTCATGTTATTTTTTCGGAATTTAATTAAATCAAATTTTAATCTAAATTAACCTCAACAATATTAAATAAAGTAACAAACTAAATAAAGGCAGCAGTAAAAGCACATCAGCAGCAACAACAACAGGCTCAAAAGCATCAGTAGTGAATTACAACGACCCCTTAGCCAATTTGTTAAGGGGTCAACACTAACCAAAAGCTTCTGTGGGTGATCTAAAGAGGCAACGGGGGGAATCACTTCTAACTAATGCGAATGATGATGGGAAAACAGCAAGAGATTTTTAACATCATCTTGTTGTTGTTGCTGTTGTTATTTTTTTCTTCTGTTCCGTTAGTGATTTAAAGGCAGCTGAGTAACATTTCACTATTTGTAAATTTGTAAATTATGGTACGAATTGTTTAGTACTTTTTATACCAAAATTTAATGTGGCAACAAATACTATTGCTGTTGCAGTTTGGATTTTGGCCTTTTTTAATTTTGTTTTAGTCTTTTTTTCTAGTTTTTCATACACAAATAAAAGTTATAACCAAATTTTCAAAAAAAAAAAGAAGAAAAAAGTTTCATTTTCGGTTTGTTGGTTTCTATAACATTTTGGAGAAGGGAAAAAACTACAAAACTCAACAAAAATCAAATAAACTAAAAACAACAACAGCAACAACAACAAAAACAAAATCTAAAAAAAAAGTTATTTAACCAACCATTCGACAAAAGTTTACTCTCAATTCAAGTACCATAAAACAAATGAATTTTATAAAACTTTAGAGGATGGTAAATGATGTTATACACCATCATCAAACACATGAGTAGGGATGAATAGGAGAAGGAGAATGGGAGGGGGAGGAACTGAATTCGTTGGATGCCTGTCCAAGAAAATATTTTTGAGTAAATAAACTATTAACATCATTACCGCCACTATTTACTGAAATGTTACACGCAAATTTATTTCAAGTTTGTTTATTTGTTTTGTTATATGAACGCCGACAACAACAACAACAATAAAAATTAGCAGTAAAAACAACAACAACAAGCAATGAATATTGTTCATTAGCCACTTGAATGTAAGAGACTCATTTGCAGTAAATAAAATTTATCATATTTTTATTATTTTCGTAGCATCTTTTATGTTGAGTTTTCAAAAACATATGGGAAATGCAGAAAATAACTGAAAATGGCAAAAGCTTTTTTCAAAATTTTCATTTTGAAAAGGTTTTTGGTTGGGAAAATTTCAAAATATTATTTTAAAAGCTTTATTAAAAACGCTTTCAAACGTTTTTATTGCACACTTTTCTCAAAAGCTTTATACAATGTATTTCTTAAAAGCTTTTACAGTAATTTAAAGGCTGTGTTGAAGGGTTTTTTTTTTAATTGAATTAAAAGCTTTTAAAAAATTATTTTTTAAATTTCCTTAAAAGTTCTTTTTAAAGCTTTTTTCAAATCTTTTTTTAAAAAGATTTATTTAAAGCTTTTAAATACTTAAGGATGTATTTTAAAGCACAATTCATTTTTTCCAAAGCTTTTCAAGTTTTTTTTATATATTTTAACAAATTCATTACTTAAAAAAAATTATTACAACTTTTTAAAAGATTTATCAATAATTAAAAGCGTTGTTTAAAGCTTTGTTAAACTTTTATAGAGGATCATTAAGAGTTTTTCTTAAAAATTCTATTTTAAAGCTTTAATTAAATTTTATACTTATAGAATATTGCAAGTTTTTTTTAACTGTTTCTATTAATTGCTTCATTTAAAGCTTTATTAAAAGCTTTATTTTAAAGCTTTTTTTAAATATTTTCTTAATGTTTTTTTGTTGTTGATTTAAACATTCGTATCAACTGCATTTCTGAAATATTTTATTGAAAGTATTTCTTAAAATTATTTTCCCAAAAAATAAAAAAGCTTTTTAAATACATTTAAAGTGTTAGAGAAATCTTATCTTAAGAGATTTATTAAAAGCTTTTTCAATTCTCATGTAATGTTTTATTAAATACTTTCTTTAAAGTTCTGTGAAAGATCTTCCTTATGTTTTGTTAAAAAGCTTCATTTTCTTCAAAGCTTGATTAAGTTTTTTAAAATGTTTTTCTTAAAGCTTTTTTTAAATTTAAATTATTATTAATAATATTAATGTATTTAACAAGCCTTAAGAATACATTGCAAAAGCTTTTTTAATTAAAATAATAGACGAAAAAGATTTTCTTACTTTTTTATTTAAAAGCTTAGGCTTTAAAGCTCTCTTTTATAAGCCTTCTTCTCCAAACATATAAGATAACTAATTAATCTCAAGCTGTTTAATATTAAAAGCTTTTATACTAAGTTATTGATTTTAATAATTAAAGCTTTTGCAATATTTTTATTTATATATTTTTGATTAAAAGTTATTAAGCTTTTATATAAAATTTATTAAGGAAAAAGTTATTTTGTTTATGATGAAAGCTTTATAGTTTTATTTCTTTTGAAAATATAAAAAGCTTGCATTAAATACAATAAAGAAAATGATGCCTGAAACAATTATAACACAATTTTCATCGAATTTTAATTTGTGACAAGAAAGCTTTTTCGATTTAAATGGTTATGGAAAAACGCCTAAAGCGTTTTTGATTTTTTAGCGAAAAGAAAGAATAAAAAAAGATTTTCTTTGAAAAAAAACTAAAATTTAAAAGCTTTTAAATTTAAATAAAACTTTTAGGAACAAGCTTTAAGCTTTCTTCATATTTGTTGGTTAAGCTTTTTGGAAAAATTATTAAAAAATAAATTAAAATTGCTAAAGAGAATATGGGAACATTATGGCAAAGAACGTTGATACTACAAAAATATTTCTATTATTTCTAACTTCTAAAGTTTTCCTAAGAAAAAAAAGCTTTCATTCAAACGAATAAAAAATGACTTTATTCCAGCATAAAATGCTAAAAAGACAATTGAAATATTTATTTATGATTTATTTCTCCAGCATTCATTCTTTCATTCATTCATTCACTCATTCATTCATTTTAATATCTTCAGTTTTCCATTTAAATCAAGACAACTTGATGAATATCTGTCAGATTTAACTTACAACTGGCGGCATCTGTAGATTTTTCTTAAACAAATTACATACGAGAAATTAAGGAATGAAAATAAGACGGACTAAATGACTGACTGACATCTGAAAAGAAATTGTTATAATATTCATATGTTAACAACATGTTATTGCTGTTTGTTGTTATTGTTATTTTTTCTACTCATATTATCTAATTGTTAGTCATTTAGTCAGTTAGACATTTCAGTTATCCCGTCAGTCATTTAAGTCTGTGCTTTGTCTGGCTGTCAGTTGTTTCTTAACAAATCAATGTTATGATAATTTAAATGGGCAGGAGGGGAGTGAGAGCAAAAAGGAGTTTTGCACAGCAAAAAGAAAACAAAAAAGCTCAGCATCATCTTAAGACAGGATTTAAAGATCTGAAATATTTTTTTTGTAAAATAATGAAAACAAATAACTTTTTATCTTTAATTTTCTTTTGGATGTTTTTGGTTGAAATTGTGTAGGCAATTTCTTGGAAAAATAAACAATCCTTTAATGGATTTTCTGTTATTGTTGTTGTTGTTGTTATAACAATGAATAATAGAAGAGAGAATATAAATGTTAAATAAATATTTACATATGTGTACTTGGTGTAAGACTTTTGCTAGAGGGGAATTATGTGAGTGTTTTCGAAAGGCCCTCAAAAGTATATGGAAATACGTTATCAATTCAGTTCTCCGTTCAGTTCTCAATTCAGTGCTTATTTCAAGTTTCAGTTCTATTGTCAATTCAGTTCTCGATTCAGTTTTACATTCAATACTAAATTAAGTTCAAGTAAAGTTTAGTTCTCAGTTCACTTCTTAGTTCAGTTCTCAATACAGTTTTTAATTCAGTTCTAAGTTCAGTACTCAGTTCACATCTTAGTTTAGTTTTCATCTCAGTTCTCAATTCAATTTTTAGTTCAGTTTTCAGTTTAGTTCTTTCAGTTCAGCTCTTATTTCAATTCAATTCAGTTCTCAGTTCGTTTCTTAATTTAATTCTAATTAAATTCCCAACTAAGTTCTCAGTTCTGTATTTAGTTCAGGTTTCAAATTCGTTCTCAATTCAGTTTAGAGTTCAGTTTAATCCAGTTTTCTATTTAACTCAGTCTCCATTCTGTTCTCAATTGAACAGCAAATAAGGTCCTAATTTAACACCCAATTCTCAACTCAGCTTTTAATTCAATTCTCAGTTTAGGTCTAGTACAATTTTAAGTTCTGTTAAAGTTCAGTTGTAGTTCAGTTGTAGCTCAGTTCTAGTTAAATTCTAGTTCAGTTCTACTTCAGTTGTGGTTCAGTTCTAGTTCAGTTGTAGTTCAGTTCTAGTTCAGTTCAAGTTAAGTTTTAGTTCAGTTCTAGTTCTGTTTAAGTTCAGTTGTAGCTCAGTTCTAGTTCAGTTCTAGTTAAATTCTAGTTCAGTTCTAGTTAAATTCTAGTTCAGTTGTAGTTCAATTCTAGTTTTGTTCTAGTTCAGTTCTAGTGCAGTTTTAGTTCAGTTTTAGTTCAGTTTTAGTTCAGTTGTAGCTCAGTTCTAGTTCAGTACTAGTTCAGTTCTAGTTAAATTCTAGTTCAGTTCTAGTTCAGTTGTAGTTCAGTTCTAGTTCAGTTTTAAGTCAGTTTTAGTTCAGTTGTAGCTCAGTTCTAATTCAGTATTAGTTCAGTTCCAGTTCAGTTCTAGTTCAGTTCAAGTTCAGTTGTAGCTCAGTTCTATTTCAGTTCTTTTCCAGTTCTATTCAAGTTATAGTTCGATCTAGTTCAGATCCAATTCAGTTCAAAAATAGGCATTTTTACTATCGCTTTAATGCTCATATTTCCCTTTTGGTTTGTAATAGCAAATTTGCCATGAATTCTGGTATTTCCAAGAAATTATGCTTTAAAATAGAATTTGAACTAAAATTCCAAGGTTCGTTAAATGAAATGTGTTCAAGGAAAAATCTCTTATTACAGACATTTTCAATCTCAATAGAATTAATCTTTTCTTTAGCAATTTTATTTTAGAAATATGATTTCTATCTCAGTCACAACCTTCCTCTATTTTCCTCACTTGCTTACATTATTATTCGTCTTATAATCTTAATTATAGATTTCACAATATATAGTTGTTTGTTGTTGTTGTTATTAAAATAATTTGAATTATATTTGTATGTAAAAGATAGTATCACTCGTTATCTATAAATATCATCTTTAAGTTTATTTTACAAAACAAATGATTAACTTTTTTCTAGTTTTTTTTCTATTTTGCCCCCTTTTTCTTTGATTAGAGCTCAACTTAAAATTCAGTTGCTCTGAACGATTGTAAATGTTCATCATAAAACAAACGAAAAAGAGAAAAAAATAATAATCAATTGCAGCAACTAGTTTTCTTTTGTGGCGCCAAACATTAATGGAAGTACAAGTACGTTTTATGTTACAATACATTACAACACACATATTAAATAAGAAGAAAACTAAAATAAAAGGGATCTTGGCATTTAGTAGCTGCTGAAGCAACAAACAATGACATCAGATAACAACTTTGAAACGCATTAAAAAAAAAGAAAAAAATAAGCACAATGGGTCAAATATTTACAAGAAATTTAATTAAAATTTTAATTTGGGAAAAAACTTTTCCAAAAATAATTTAAAGTTTCATCAGACAAATCCAAAATTAGTCCAGATTAGTTATCAACTAACATTTCAGCTTTTGTTGACCTTAACCTTTTTTGCTAAAAACTGAACTGAAACAAAACTGAACTACAACTGAACTAAAACTGAACTTCAACTGAACTGGAAGTAAACTAGAACTGAAGTAGAACTGAAATAGAACTGAACTAGAACTGAAACAAAACTGAACTACAACTGAACTAAAACTGAACTTCAACTGAACTGGAAGTAAACTAGAACTGAAGTAGAACTGATCTTGAACTGAACGAGAACTGAACTAGAAATGAACTAGAACTGAAATAAAACTGAATTACAACTGAACTAAAACTGAACTGAAAGTAAACTAGAACCGAACTACAACTAAACTAGAGCTGAAGTAGAACTGAACTAGAACTAAAGTAGAACTAACCTGTAATTGAAATAGAACTGAACCAGATCTGTAATAGAAATCAACTAGAAATGAACTATAACTGAACTTGAACTGAACGGGAACTGAATCAGAAATGAACTAAAACTGAACTAGAACTGAAGTGGAACTTAACTTGAACTGAACTAGAACTGGACTAGAACTGAACTAGAACTGAACTAAAACTAAATTATAACTGAACTAGATTTGAACTGAACTGAGAAATTTACTAAAAACTAAACTTAAACTAACTTCAGGATTAAAGATGTGATAACTTAAATAAGAATCGCACTGAGAACTAAGCTAAGAACTGAACTAAATACTGGAATAAAAACTGAACTGAGAATTGAATTGACAACTTAGGAGAGAAATGAACTAAGAGTTTGTCTTTTGACTTAACTAAAAACTAAATTAAGAACTGAAGAACTAAATTAAAGTCTAAATTGATAACTGGGGAGTGGGAACAAAACTGATAACTTAAAAATTGATTTATGTACTGAAAACTGTGTTGAGGACTGAACTAAAACCTCAACTAAGATTTGAATTGTCATCCTAACAGAGAACTAATCTGGGAACTAAACTGAAAACTGAACTAAAAACTGAATCAAAAACTGTTCTAAGAATTAAATTAAGAACTTAAAATCTGAACTGAAAGCTGAACTTATAACTGAAATGGGCACTGAGTTGAGAACTGAACTAAGTACTGTACTAAATATTGAACAAAAATCAAAACTGAAACTAAAAACTAAACTGAAAATTCAAAAGAGAACTTAAGACTGAATTAAGAATTGAAAAAGTTCTTCGAGTTGAACACGATTGATTTCTATTTGTCTCCATTTTACTGAGTGTTATTAAGTCCCATTGTGCAACGGAAGTTTGTGTGTGCTTCTAAGGTGCACATTTTCTCTAAAAACCCGCTTTTTGTGCAAATAATGACTAAAGAATGAATCGTTTTGTCAAGTTCCGAGGAGCATTGACTTTTTTGTTGTTGTTGTTGTTGCTGAGACTGTGACAAAAAGCACCTTTTAAAGACAACTTAAAAAATGGTAGTTTTGTGGCATCTTTATTTTGTTATGCTTGATTTAATAGAAGACATTGGACTCTAAAAGCAACAAAAACAACAAGAAGAAAAAATACATCACATGATGGCGCCATCAAATAAACTCGGTTTTCTTCCTTCTCCCATTTAAAATGATCAATAACAAATTGCAATTATAACAATTAAGTCATTGATCTACAGGATGGTTAAATGTTTATTACTGTTGTTGTTGTTGTTGCTATTACTACTGCTGTTGATGATTTACAACAAGTGAAGTTAGAAAGGAGAAAAAGAAAGAAAGATTAGATCCATTATTATGGGCATTTTAAATGAATTTTACAAATTGTTGTTGATGTTTAACATTAAAGATTTTTTTCATGCTGCTGCTGTTGTTGCTGTTTTTGTTATCTGGTAAAAACGAGGGGATTAGCTGTCATTAAAATTGTCTCGTGCTGGGAGGGTGTTAAAATAATTTGTTATCGTTTTTATTTTTTCAAATAAATTTAATTAAACTTTTGTTTACTGGCAATTTGTGTAAGAAAAAGCGGAAAATCAATAAAATAAAACGGGAAAATGAAAGAAAGTTTTTTTTGTTTCTCCTTTTTTTTCTCGTTTTTCTGAATTTAAGCGTTTCATAAATATATAATTTAATAAAGTAAAAGAAGAAGAAGAAAAATGCAAAATGCATCGAATCATTTGAAAAGAAAAATAAAACGTTTTTTTTTTCCTTTTTGAAAACGTTTTTAACGGAAACGCTTTTAAAAAGTTTTTCTGAATTTTATGGCATAAAAACAAATTATATTTTTTTCTAAAAACTAAATTTCACAATTTTTGTATTTTTCATTCATTTTCAAAATTTTGCTTTTAAGTATCAGGAAAAAAAAGTTCAAAATAATGTTTGTTTTTGAATTCATGATGACCTATTTTGGGTGCTGCTCTTTATAGGCGCTTTTTGTTATTTAATGTCTTAATATTATTTTTACGTAATTTATGTTCTCTTAATTGTTTTTAATTAACAAAAATGAGTTGTTGTTTTTTTTCTTCTTAAGAACTCTTTGTAATTATCACTGTGATCATATAGTGTTACCAGTATTTCAAAAATAAAATCTAATCAAGCGTTGCCAATATAAATCAATGGTCCGGATTTAATGTTCATTTTGCTGATGTTATTTAATCTGTTTAACTAATTTTTATTTTCTTACAACTTCTCTCTCATATTTTAGAGTGAGATCGAAAAATTCTTAACATACATATATGTCAATAATGAAATCTTTAAACTTGCAGTTTTATTTTTAATCGACTAAAATTATAATTGTGATGAAACTATGAACCTTCTTTGGAATCTCTTCCATTAACGTTTATAAAGCATTTTCTGACACTTTGCTCGAACAAGTAGTCCATCTACGTTTAAAATCTATCACACTTTTATACACCCCTTTTGTGCTCTTTTAACAAGAATCCAATATCATTCTACTGGTCTTAGCTGAGGTCAGTTTCAAGGATTTACCTCTCTTGGTACAAATAACACATAATTGTTCTTGTACCACTCAAGGGCTTGTTTAACATAGTGACAGGATGCCAATTTAGGTCAAAAATGAGTGGACACTTTATGAAATCTTCCTTCCATCCTTGATGTAAATTTCGTTATTTATAGAGTCCATTGTAACAAGTGATTGACTTTTGAGAGCTTTGGATTCTTAACTTTTCTACAGCATTCCTTCGAGCATCTGGAACATAAATTTTTGATGATCAGGAAAGGAAATCTGCCAAAACATATGCAAGTTTCGTCATCCATTATACGGCCAGAATATTGCTTTAGAAAATTTGACTTCAATTTTTGTACTCCGATTTTGACCACTAAATTTTAGCAGCGTTTCTATCAGGAACTTTTTGAGGCCTGTTGGTTTTAAATCCTGTATTGACTTTAACTCTTCGTACCAAAAAGTGTGAGCACTGAATTAACCGGCATGCTTTCCTACCGGATGCATTGGAAGTTCTTTTGAAAATGTTTTTCATTTTATGGCTTAAAAAATTTTCCATCAATGGACAAGTTCTCAACGTACTGGTTGACGGAAGACTTTTGAATGTTTGGCCAATTTGGGTTTTGTGCAAATTATTAATAATTATAGTTCTTTTTTCTCTATCACGCAATTTAATTAGATTAACAACATATTCATTAGTTTGACATTAAACATAATAATTGACTTATTTATCTTTGTAGCTTGACCGAAAAAAGTTTTAATGAAAAATGTGTGTTAAGAATTTTCAATCTCACTCCTCATTGTTTAATAGGCGATTGTGTAATTTTATATATCACGCCTTTTTCTGGTAGTCAACTCATTTTAATTATGTGAAATAATTCTGGGGAATTGTAATCATAAATCCCCTTAAGGGTTGGGTATCTCATATAACAAACGCACAGACAGACACACACACACATAAACAAACAAGCGAAAGCTACTAAACGTTAACAAAGTTTTAAAGCTTTTGTTTGGTGATTTCTTAATTTAATTCCCTTTAAAGTCGCTTTAATGATTGTTTAATGAACCACAAACAGAAAAAAACTAAAATTTAAGATCATTAACATTGGCCTATGGGATCTTAAAGTTTTAACAACAACAACAAAATATAATAACTAGTTTTGTTGTAATTAAGTTATTACTCTTCTTAAGAAAAGAAATAATTTCAGAAAAAAGTGAGAATAATGACAAACTGAGGCGTAACATAAATAGCTATCAGGGCAAATTGTCATGAACTCGGTTTGGATTTTGTATTGATAGCATTCAAATCAAAGTACGGGTTTCAACTCTTTTTATTATTCTTCATAAGATCGAATCTTTCAAAGGGTTTGATTAATTAATTTTTAAAAAAGATTTTTATTTTTTCCTTCGCTCTTTGAAAAAATTAATTCTAAAATTTAAAAAAAGAGCGAAATCGAGAAAAGAGTTTAAAAATGAATAATTTGCACATATTTTAATAATGCAGAAAATGAGATTTTTATATGTTTACAGTATTTTTATTTATTTTGCATTTTTAGATCGAGTTAAAAAATAAAACTCTTTTTTAGTTTTAACTGAAAAAAGAGTAAAATAAGTTTTTTTTTATTTTGCAAAACTGAAAACATAAAGACAAAAATTTCAATCGAAAAAAAGAAGACTTTTTTAATCTTCACAAAGAAGAGTAAAAATTAAGATCATTAGAAAATAAAGATTTTGCTCCGAGTTTTTTATACTCTGATATAAACCTATTTTTTTCTTAATTTCTCATTTACTAATAATCATTAACAGTTAATCTTGTTATTAATTAAAAAAATATTTAATATAATTTTAAGCTTTAGTCACGTTCTAAAAGTAATTATTAATCTCATTAAGTTAATCAGTACTTTTTAGTGATGAATCATTTTAATTAGAATTTAATTGAATATTTTCAAAAGCTTGTTATTGGAATTTTTTATAAGAAATAATTATATTTTGTTGTAATTAAAGTGTTAAATATAAAAAAAACAACATAGAAAAATTAGCAACAAATTTACAGCTAATTGGAATTATACTGCTGTGTACAAATAGTTAATTAAGGTCTCAGCCAAGTACTAAATTACGTCTTCAGTTTAGTTTTCAATTCAGCTTGCAATTCAGTACTGAGTTTAGTTGAACTTCAGTTGCCAATTCAGTTCTCAGTTTAGTTTTTCATTTAGTTCATAGTTCAGTTCTCAGTTCTTACTTAAGATCTCAGTTTAGCTCTTAGTCCAGTTATTAATTCAATTAATAGCTTAGATCTTGGATCTGGACTTCCAAGTCCAAGTCCAAATTAAGTTCTTAGCACATATCTTAATTAAGGTTTAGTTCAGTACTCATCTCAGTTTATAGTTCGATTATTAGTTCTGTTCTAAGTTGAGTTCTTAGTCAAGCTCTCAATAAGGAGTTTTCTTAGAGTTCAGTTCAAAATTTAGTCCGGAGAATTGATTCTTAGCTCATTTATTAGTTCCATTATTAGTTCAGTTCATATTATAGTTACTAGTTCAATAATTAGTTCAGTTCTTAGTATAGTTCTCTCTTCGGTTCTCAGTCATTTAAATCTCAGTTCTCAGTTAAGGTTTTTCACTTCTAGTTCAGTTCTTAGTAAAGATGTTAGTCCAGTTTTTAGCAAATTTTTAGGTTTTTAGTTCAATTATCAGTTCATTTCTTTCCCAATTTTTTCAGTTTTTAGTTGTTTTTAATTTTTTTCTCACTTTTCAGTTCATAGTACAGTTCTTAATTCAATTCTCAGCTCAGATTTTAGCCCAGTTCGTAGTTCAGTTCATTTCATATTGCAGTTTTCGAGTTCAATTTTACTCCCGTTTTTGGTTTACGTTCTTTATTTAATTCATTCATAGATAAATTTTAGTTCTGTTCTTGTTCGGTCAAAATCCGTTTTAGTTCTATTAGAGTTCCTACTCTATCCTATTCTATTCTATTCTATTCTGTTCTATTCTATTCTATTCTATTCTATTCTATTCTAATTCTGTTCGATTCTGTTCGATTCTGTTCGATTCTGTTCTATTCTGTTCTATTCTATTCTATCCTATCATATTCTATTCTATACTATTCTAATTCTGTTCTAGAACTGCTCTAGTTCTCTTCTAGATTTTTATTTAGTTCAGTACAGTTCAAGTTTTGTTCCGGTCCTGTTCTAGTTCTGTTTTAGTTCTGTTCCAGTTCCAGTCCTAATTTTGCTCTAGTTTTGTTCTTGTTCTGTTTTATTCCTTTTCAAGTTCTTTTCTAGTTCTGTTCTGGTTTTACTGTTCCACTACTGTTCCATTTCGTTCTAATTTTGCTCTTGTTTTGGTCTAGTTCCGTTTTATTCCTGTTCCAGTCCAGTTCTAGTTCTGCTCTAGTTCTGTTCTTTTCCTGTTCCAGTTATTTTCTACTTCTGTTCCAGTTCCAGTCCTAAATTTGTTATGCTGTATTATTGTTCTGTTTTATTCCTTTTCAAGTTCTTTTCTAGTTCTGTTCCAGTACTTTTCCAGTTCTCTTCTGGTTTAACTGTTCCACTACTGTTCCATTTCGTTCTAATTTTGCTTTTGTTTTGTTCTAATTCTGTTCCAATCCTGTTCTATTTTTGCTCTAGTTTCTTTCTTATTCTGTTCTAGTTATGTTATAGTTTTGTCTGTTCAAGTTCAGTTTTTGTTCAATTTTAGTTAAGTCCTAGTTTTCCTATAATTCTATTCTAGTTGTGTTCCGGTTTTAGTACTCTTTTCAGGGTTTCTAAATTTCTTTTATTTTTCAAGTCAAATTTTATCGTTATATAAATTTGTTTTATTAAAAAAAACTCTTTATTTTATCATTTCAGTTGTCTTTTTTGATTAAATTTATTTTTCAAAAATAAATAGAAAAAATTCAGAAAGAAATTATTCAGAAGACTGTTAAACATAATTTGTTAAAATCTTTTATTTACATTACTTTTTTCTATTTTTCTCTTGACTTTTTTGTTCTTTGTTTTGAGTTTATGAGTTTTTTGTTCTTAATATCTAGAAAAATATCTCGTATCTTGTATCTGTTTAGTTAAAGAAATCGTTGCTCTTGTATTACTTTTGTGCAGGGAATTTATCTAAAATATTTTTTGTTTTGTTTATATTAAATTATTTTGTGCGTTTTTTTGTTCTGTTTGGAGTTCATGTTGCGTTCTTGCACTTTAAATTGTTTTTTTTTTTCTTTTTTTGTTAAGAAATTATGAACAACTCAACGTCGCATTTTTTTAGAGTTAAAAATGGTATTTTAACGATTGCAACGATTGAAATCTTCCATGATGAGTTTCTTTTTTGTTAAATAAACTTTAAAAACAACAAGAACAACAATACTCATTTCATATATTGTAGAGTTTTATTGAATGATTTTTATAGTCGTTATTGACTTGAAAATTTATGATATTGAAAGTGTTGAGATCAGATGAAATGAGATGAAGGCTAAAAGGTAGTGTGACAATAGAGAGCCAGACTATAGAGGAGACTATAGTTCGCACTATATTATGAGCAGTGGAGACAGTAAAATAGTTTATGGTGCAGACTATTGAATGGACTATTAGGAGTGAGATCGAAAAATTCCTAACACACAATAGTTATAAAGCCAGTATTATTTGAATTTCTACTTGATCAAGTTACCCTTTGTAAATCATGTCACATGAATCCCATGTTAATCTATTAAAAATGAGTGACCAGAAAAAAGTTCACAATAAAATTATTAAATATTTTTAACAAAACCCAACTTGGACCTACAAAAAGTTGGTCCAGCATTCAAAGGTCCGCGGTCAAACTGTTTCAATGATGATAGAACACCCAATTCAGATAGGAGGAATGGTCCACATGATGCTTTTTAAGCCAAAAAATAGAAAGCATTTTCAAAATAGCTTCCAACACATCCGGTAGGAAACCAGCCCGTTTAGGTCAGTATTCGGACTATTTAGTACGCAAAATTCAGGTTCAAAAACATAAAAAGCTCTTAAAAATTAACAGGTCCAAAACAGAGCACAGAAATTTAAGTCCAATTTTAAAAGACAAATATTTTGCTGCATAATGGCTGAAGAAAGTATGTTCTGGAAAATTTTTCGCAACTTCCTGGTCAAACATTTTACGTTGCTAATATGCGAGGGAATATCGAAGAAGAATTTGCGATCAAAATTTTCAAAAAAGTTGTTGATATGGCAAACAATATGCAGTTGCAGGAAAAAGAACCAATTATTTGTTACATCGGGCTCTATAAATACCGAAATTCATATTCATAAGACTTATTTTTGGCCCGACTTGGCATCATGTCACTAGGTTAAACAAGCCCTTAAGTGCTATAAGAACAATAACGTGGTTCTTGTACTAAGAGAGGCAAATTTTTATAGTACAAGACTATAAACAGGGCTGTAGTTTATAGTCCAGACTATAAATAGGGCTATAGTTTATAGTCCAGACTATAAATAGGGCTATAGTTTATAGTCCAGACTATAAATAGGGCTGTAGTTTATAGTCCAGACTATAATAGGGCTATAGTTTATAGTCCAGACTATAAATAGGGCTATAGTTTATAGTCCAGACTAAAGAATCGGTGCTAATTTAAAGCCCAGACTATTGAGGACAATAGTTTATAGTACACGACCATAAAATGAACTATAGTTCATATCAATTGAGCTATATATAGTTAGAATATAAAATGGGTTATATTTTATAGTCAAGACTATAAATTTGGCTATAGTTTATAGTCCAGACTATAGAACGGGTTGCAGTTTTAGTCCAGACCATAAAATGGGCCATAGTTATAGTCCAAACTATAGGGCATAGTTTAAGTCCAGACTATAGAATGAACTATAGTTTATAGTCCAAGGACTATTAAAAATGGACTATTGTTTATAGTCCAGACTGTATAGTTCAGAATGTGGACTGGGTTAGTTTATAGTCTAGACTAAATACTTTGCTATAGATTGTAGACTGAGCTTTAAATTTTAATCCCGACTATAGATTCTTCCGAACTGTTGGGTATTTTATTCACTCTGGAATAAAACTCCATTTTTTTCATCTCTTGAAAAATATTTTCTTCATTTTATTTTTTAAATCAAAAAAAAAAAGATCCTATAAAAATGCATCTCAATATTCATGTATGTATATTATTCGAATATTCTGTTCATCACTGGCACATGTGTAAATATTTCTTTTCAGGATTTCTATGATTACGTGTTTCTGGAATTATTTATTTATTAAAAAAAAAACATTTTTGTTTATATTTTCTGTTATTTTATGGAAGTATTTTTTTCAAATTGTCCGGGCAAAAAGAAAAGAAAAATATTTTAAATAATTTTTTTTTAAACAAGAGAATTCATTTGTTTGTAAATTTTCTTTAAAATTATTGTAAGTTTTTTTTAAGAATTTTTGTCGGTAAAAATTTATTGAAGTTAGAGAAATGGAGAAAAAGGAAGTAAATATGATTTATGGAGCTTCAAATTAATGATAAATATGGAAAAAAATTATAGCAAAGCAGAAAAATTAAAAGGAGGAAACATTTATGGCAAAATTTTTAAACGATTAAAAAAATATGATTGTTTAGATATGATTTTCTAAGAATTGTAAAGCAGATATATTTATGTATAATGGCTCTAATTGAAGACTAAAATGTTGGGAATTGTGCTTTAAAAAATTATAAAATTTAATTCATAAATATGAGAGTTATGAGCAGAATTTGGAAAGTATAAAGTTCTTATAACTTCCAACATCACAAGTGGTGAAAGGGGGTGTGTAAACTTTGTTGTTCGTGTGTAACGCTCACAAGCCATAGTGTATAGATACATATATTCTTGCATCAAACAAAAATCTGAGTCGATTTAGCTATGTCTATGTTCGTCTGTCTGTCATTCATTCTGTCTGTCCCTCTGTTATTGGCACGCTCACATCCACAATAATTCAGAAAGATCAATGAAATTAAGACTGAGTATTACCTATAGTTTCCTATTTAAAACCAGCAAAATTGGTTTATTAGAGAATATAAATTTCGTCATAATATTGACCTGCGTATACTTCATCATCATTCCAAAAATGATCAAAATCGGTTTAGTTGCAAAAAAGTTTTATTCCAAAAATATAATTTATTTTATTACTGATTAAGTGTCCCTGTGTTTTATATATTATATACATCTGTTAGTGTATGTGTTTGTGTGTATGAACGTACATAATCATTTACTTCACAGGTATTTGCTTTGGAGGGTATTTAAGATTGCAATATAACATTCTTACTTGTTTTTATTCAAATCATTCTAAAACTATTTTTGTTTGTAAATACAGCTTTAATTCGTCCATTTACTGTAATTCTTTAATTATCATCCTTAACTTCATAATATCATTATTTTAATTTAATTTCCATTTTTTCTTTTCTTTCTCCTTTCAGGTAATTTTAATTAAATGGCTTTAAATAGAATTTTTACGGTAACAAATTTTTTAGTGTCTTTTTCATAACAACAACTTTATTTACATTCATTTCATTTGTATTATAATTAAATCAACCAGAAATATTCGAATCGAATATTTCTTCTTTTATGAAAAGTTTTAAAATTGCTAGAATTTTTATTTTGATTAATTATCGAATTGTGTGTATGTGTGTGTGTGAAAAAGTGAATAATAAAAATAATAAAAAAGTAACAATAATTTAAATGAGAATTTATCATGGCATTTTGTTACCCCCCACAAAAGTATCAACTCTTTTCAAAAGTAATTAATCATTTGCATACAGAAAAAAAGTTCTGAACAGAAAAGAACAGAAATCCTGAAAAATAAAGATTATTTGAAATCGATATAAAAGAATTTATTTGTAAGACCGTAGCAAATTTTATGAAAAAAGGAGAAAATGATTAAAATTTATATTAATGGCCAGACTATAGACTTCATCATACTTTACACTGTCGATAAAAGACTACACTATAGTTTACAGATCATATTATAGTCTGCATTATAACTTATATTTCAGACTATAGATTTCTTTCCAATTTATAGTCCAGACAACTGTACAAGTTCCTAGTACAGACTATCGACTACTGTAAAGTCCAGACTACCGACTGCGCTAAAGCTTTTAGCTAATATTATATTGGCCTCTCTTGGTACAAATATCACATTATTGTTCTTGTACCGCTCAATGGCTTATTTACCATAGTGACAGGTTGCCAAGACAGGCCAAAAACAAGTGGACCACATTATGAAGTCTTACGAATGGAAGCAGGCCTTTTTTGTAAAGATTCCTTGATAAAAATTTCGGTATTTATAGCGACCATCGCAATAAATGTCCTCAACTGTACATTTCGCTTGCCATAATAAGAACGTTTTGGAAAATTTTTTATTGCTTTTGGATCTTAAACTTTTCTTCAACGTTCGTGCATCAGCAACATAAAAATTTTGACCAGGAAGTTGAGAAAATCTACCAGAACATACTTCGTCCATTACGTATTAAGAATTTTTTTTTTTAGAAAATTTGACTTCAAATTTCGTGCTCTGTTTTTGACCTTTAAAGTTTTATCAGTATTCCTGTGAGGCACTTTTTGAGCCTTGTATGTCTTTAAACCTGAACTAGATTCAAAATTTTCCACCAGATAGTAAAAACACTAAGTTAACCGGGTCACTCATTTTAATCAGATTTACTATTTATTGAGTTGTTCGACTTGAAACATAATGACTGACATGTTTAGGAAATTTAACTTGATCAAACAAATCAAAGAGTTAAATAATTTTACCTTTAACCTTAAATCCTTAGTTCAGTTCTAATTCAGATTTAGTTCAGTTCTTGTTCTGTTCCTGTTTAAATGTAGTTCAGTTTCGGTTCAGTTCTACTTCAGTTCTAGTTTAGTACTTGTTTATTTCTAGTTTAGTTTTTTGTCAGTTTTAGTTCAGTTCTACTTCAATTCTGCTTCAGTTCTACTTCAGTTCTAGTTCAGTTCTGGTTCAGTTCTACTTCAGTTCTAGTTCAGTTCTGGTTCAGTTCTACTTCAGTTCTGGTTCAGTTCTAGTTCAGTTCTGGTTCAGTTCTGGTTCAGTTCTACTTCAGTTATAGTTCTAGTTCAGTTCTAGTTTAGTACTTGTTTATTTCTAGTTTAGTTTTTGTTCAGTTTTAGTTCAGTTCTACTTCAATTCTGGTTCAGTTCTAGTTCAGTTCTATTTCAGTTCTAGTTCCGTTCTGGTTCAGTTCTACTTCAGTTCTGGTTCAGTTCTAGTTCAGTTCTGGTTCAGTTCTACTTCAGTTCTGGTTCAGTTCTACTTCAGTTCTGGTTCAGTTCTACTTCAGTTCTGGTTCAGTTCTAGTTCAGTTCTGGTTCAGTTCTGGTTCAGTTCTACTTCAGTTCAGGTTCAGTTCTACTTCAGTTCTAGTTCAGTTCTACTTCAATTCTGGTTCAGTTCTAGTTCAGTTCTATTTTAGTTCTAGTTCCGTTCTGGTTCAGTTCTACTTCAGTTCTGGTTCAGTTCTACTTCAGTTCTGGTTCAGTTCTACTTCAGTTCTAGTTCAGTTCTACTTCAGTTCTGGTTCAGTTCTAGTTCAGTTCTGGTTCAGTTCTACTTCAGTTCTAGTTCAGTTCTACTTCAGTTCTGGTTCAGTTCTACTTCAGTTCTGGTTTAGTTCTACTTCAGTTCTAGTTCAGTTCTACTTCAGTTCTAGTTCAGTTCTAATTCAGTTGTAGTTCCGTTCTAGTTCCGTTCTGGTTCAAATCTATAGCTCTTAATCCCTAAATGTCATTTTCATTAAAAATATCTTGTAATTTATGATTAATTTCTGAAATCATCTTTATTAGTTATTTTTTTTTCAAAAATATCTTTGTATTTTTATTTAAATAAAAATTTTCTTTGATTTTCATTTCATTTAATTTTTATGAATTTTTTATTTAATGCCACTTGCCACATTTGCGTCACCCACAAAATAATCATTTTTATTATTATTATTATTTTTTTTTTAATTTCTTTAATTTTCAAATTAACACCTTTTTTAATGCACAAACTTGTCATTTGTACGCATTTGTATCTGCATTTACATAATTATGTGTGTATGTAAGTGTGTGTGTTTGTTTTGATATTTACATATGTAAGTTGTAAATACACATGTTTAGATGGATGTTTGTGTTTTAATACAAAATTTTATTTAATAGTTTACTTATGGCTTTTTTTCTATTTTTCAATCAAAATTTAAAATTCTAAATAAATTATTCATTGTAAATAGAACAAATGAAAAATGTATGTTCAGGCATGAAATTTATATTCATGCTTACAAAGAATGCATTCATGCATCACATTATTGTTT
>PYHX02000158.1:9123782-9163887 GCA_004302925.2 Cochliomyia hominivorax | reverse complement strand
AAAAAATAATAATCATTGCAGCAACTAGTTTCTTTGTGGCGCCAAACATTAATGGAAGTACAAGTACGTTTATGTTACAATACATTACAACACACATATTAAATAAGAAGAAACTAAAAATAAAGGATCTTGGCATTAGTAGCTGCTGAAGCAACAAACAATGACATCAGATAACAACTTTGAAACGCATTAAAAAAAAAGAAAAAAAATAAGCACAATGGGTCAAATATTTACAAGAAATTTAATTAAAATTTTAATTTGGGAAAAACTTTTCCAAAAATAATTTAAAGTTTTCATCAGACAAATCCAAAATTAGTCCAGATTAGTTATCAACTAACATTTCAGCTTTTTGTTGACCTTAACCTTTTTGCTAAAAACTGAACTGAAACAAAACTGAACTACAACTGAACTAAAACTGAACTTCAACTGAACTGGAAGTAAACTAGAACTGAAGTAGAACTGAAATAGAACTGAAACTGAACAAAACTGAACTACAACTGAACTAAAACTGAACTTCAACTGAACTGGGAAGTAAACTAGAACTGAAGTAGAACTGAACTGAACTAACTAGAAATGAAATAAAACTGAATTACAACTGAACTAAAACTGAACTGAAAGTAAACTAGAACCGAACTACAACTAAACTAGAGCTGAAGTAGAACTGAACTAGAACTAAAGTAGAACTAACTGTAATTGAAATAGAACTGAACCAGATCTGTAATAGAAAATCAACTAGAAATGAACTATAACTGAACTTTGAACTGAACCGGGAAAACTGAATCAGAAATGAACTAAAAACTGAACTAGAAACTGAAGTGGAAACTTAACTTGAACTGAACTAGAACTGGACTAGAAACTGAACTAGAACTGAACTAAAACTAAAATTATAACTGAACTAGATTTGAACTGAACTGAGAAATTTACTAAAAACTAAACTTAAACTAACTTCAGGATTAAAGATGTGATAACTTAAATAAGAATCGCACTGAGAACTAAGCTAAGAACTGAACTAAATACTGGAATAAAAACTGAACTGAGAATTGAATTGACAACTTAGGAGAGAAATGAACTAAGAGTTTGTCTTTTGACTTAACTAAAAACTAAATTAAGAACTGAAGAACTAAATTAAAGTCTAAATTGATAACTGGGGAGTGGAACAAAACTGATAACTTAAAAATTGATTTATGTACTGAAAACTGTGTTGAGGACTGAACTAAAACCTCAACTAAGATTTGAATTGTCATCCTAACAGAGAACTAATCTGGGAACTAAACTGAAAACTGAACTAAAAACTGAATCAAAAACTGTTCTAAGAATTAAATTAAGAACTTAAAATCTGAACTGAAAGCTGAACTTATAACTGAAATGGGCACTGAGTTGAGAACTGAACTAAGTACTGTACTAAATATTGAACAAAAATCAAAACTTGAAACTAAAAACTAAACTGAAAATTCAAAAGAGAATTAAGACTGAATTAAGAATTGAAAAAGTTCTTCGAGTTGAACACGATTGATTTCTATCGGTTTCCATTTTACTGAGTGTTATTAAAGCCCCATTTGTGCAACGGAGTTTGTGTGTGTTTCTTAGCGTGCACCTTTTCTCTAAAAACCCGCTTTTTGTGGCAAATAATGACTAAAGAATGAATCGTTTTGTCAAGTTCCGAGGAGCATTGACTTTTTTGTTTGTTTGTTGTTGTTGCTGAGACTGTGACAAAAAGCCACCTTTTAAAGACAACTTAAAAAATGGTAGTTTTGTGGCATCTTTATTTGTTATGCTTGATTTTAATAGAAGACATTGGACTCTAAAAGCAACAAAAACAACAAGAAGAAAAAATACATCACATGATGGCGCCATCAAATAAACACGGTTTTTCTTTCCTTCTCCCATTTAAAATGATCAATAACAAATTGCAATTATAACAATTAAGTCATTGATCTACAGGATGGTTAAATGTTTATTACTGTTGTTGTTGTTGTTGCTATACTACTGCTGTTGATGATTTACAACAAGTGAAGTTAGAAAGGAGAAAAAGAAAGAAAGATTAGATCCATTATTATGGGCATTTTAAATGAATTTACAAATGTTGTTGATGTTTAACATTAAGATTTTTTCATGCTGCTGCTGTTGTTGCTGTTTTGTTATCTGGTAAAAACGAGGGGATTAGCTGTCATTAAAATTGTCTCGTGCTGGGAGGGTGTTAAAATAATTTGTTATCGTTTTTATTTTTTTCAAATAAATTTAATTAAACTTTTGTTTACTGGCAATTTGTGTAAGAAAAAGCGGAAAATCAATAAAATAAAACGGGAAATGAAAGAAAGTTTTTTGTTTCTCTCTTTTTTTCGTTTTCTGAATTAAAACGTTTCCTAAATATATAATTTAATAAAGTAAAAGAAGAAAGAAGAAAAATGCAAAATGCATCGAATCATTTGAAAAGAAAAATAAAACGTTTTTTTTTTCCTTTTTGAAAACGTTTTTAACGGAAACGCTTTTAAAAAAGTTTTTCTAAATTTTATGGCATAAAAACAAATTATATTTTTTCTAAAAACTAAATTTCACAATTTTGTATTTTTTTCAAAAAATTTTGCTTTTAAGTATCAGAAAAAAAAAAAAGTTTCAAAATAATGTTGTTTTTGAATTCATGATGACCTATTTTGGGTGCTGCTCTTTATAGGCGCTTTTTGTTATTTAATGTCTTAATATTATTTTTACGTAATTTATGTTCTCTTAATTGTTTTTAATTAACAAAAATGAGTTGTTGTTTTTTTCTTCTTAAGAACTCTTTGTAATTATCACTGTGATCATATAGTGTTACCAGTATTCCAAAAATAAAATCTAATCAAGCGTTGCCAATATAAATCAATGGTCCGGATTTAATGTTCATTTTGCTGATGTTATTTAATCTGTTTAACTAATTTTTATTTTCTTACAACTTCTCTCTCATATTTAGGAGTGAGATCGAAGAATTCTTAACATACATATATGTCAATAATGAAATCTTTAAACTTGCAGTTTTTATTTTTTAATCGACTAAAATTATAATTGTGATGAAACTATGAACCTTCTTTTGGAATCTCTTCCATTAACGTTTATAAAGCATTTTCTGACACTTTGCTCGAACAAGTAGTCCATCTACGTTTAAAATCTATCACACTTTTATACACCCCTTTTGTGCTCTTTTAACAAGAATCCAATATCATTCTACTGGTCTTAGCTGAGGTCAGTTTCAAGGATTTACCTCTCTTGGTACAAATAACACATAATTGTTCTTGTACCACTCAAGGGCTTGTTTAACATAGTGACAGGATGCCAATTTAGGTCAAAAAATGAGTGGACACTTTATGAAATCTTCCTTCCATCCTTGATGTAAATTTCGTTATTTATAGAGTCCATTGTAACAAGTGATTGACTTTTGAGAGCTTTTGGATTCTTAACTTTTCTACAGCATTCCTTCGAGCATCTGGAACATAAAATTTTTGATGATCAGGAAAGGAAATCTGCCAAAACATATGCAAGTTTCGTCATCCATTATACGGCCAGAATATTGCTTTAGAAAATTTGACTTCAATTTTTGTACTCCGATTTTGACCACTAAATTTTAGCAGCGTTTCTATCAGGAACTTTTTGAGGCCTGTTGGTTTTAAATCCTGTATTGACTTTAACTCTTCGTACCAAAAAGTGTGAGCACTGAATTAACCGGCA
The DNA here is from genome assembly GCA_004302925.2 of Cochliomyia hominivorax. NCBI lineage: Eukaryota > Metazoa > Arthropoda > Insecta > Diptera > Calliphoridae > Cochliomyia > Cochliomyia hominivorax. The sequence continues at coordinate 9,160,188 of PYHX02000158.1, read as the reverse complement.
TGCTTTCCTACCGGATGCATTGGAAGTTCTTTTGAAAATGTTTTTCATTTTATGGCTTAAAAAAATTTTCCATCAATGGACAAGTTCTCAACGTACTGGTTGACGGAAGACTTTTGAATGTTTGGCCAATTTGGGTTTTGTGCAAATTATTTAATAATTATAGTTCTTTTTTCTCTATCACGCAATTTAATTAGATTAACAACATATTCATTAGTTTGACATTAAACATAATAATTGACTTATTTATCTTTGTAGCTTGACCGAAAAAAGTTTTAATGAAAAATGTGTGTTAAGAATTTTTCAATCTCACTCCTTATTGTTTAATAGGCGATTGTGTAATTTTATATATCACGCCTTTTTCTGGTAGTCAACTCATTTTAATTATGTGAAATAATTCTGGGGAATTGTAATCATAAATCCCCTTAAGGGTTGGGTATCTCATATAACAAACGCACAGACAGACACACACACACATAAACAAACAAGCGAAAGCTACTAAACGTTAACAAAGTTTTTAAAGCTTTTGTTTGGTGATTTCTTAATTTAATTCCCTTTAAAGTCGCTTTAATGATTGTTTAATGAACCACAAAAAAAATTTAAGATCATTATCATTGGCCTAAGGGATCTTAAAGTTTCATCAGCAACAACAAAATATAATAACTAGTTTTGTTGTAATTAAGTTATTACTCTTCTTAAGAAAAGAAATAATTTCAGAAAAAAGTGAGAATAATGACAAATTGAGGCGTAACATAAATAGCTATCAGGGCAAATTGTCATGAACTCGGTTTGGTTCAAATCAAAGTACGGGTTTCAACTCTTTTTATTATTCTTCATAAGATCGGATCTTTCAAAGGGTTTGATTAATTAATTTTTAAAAAAGATTTTTATTTTTTCCTTCGCTCTTTGAAAAAAAAATTAATCTAAAAATTTTAAAAAATCAAAAAGATTAAATTAAATAAAGAGTGAAATCGAGAAAGAGTTTAAAAATGAATAATTTGCACATATTTTAATAATGCTGAAAAAGGAGATATTTTTTATATATTTTATGTTTTATGTTTATGTTTTCCTTTCAACCAGTTCGCATTTTAGATCGAGTTAAAAAATAAAACTCTTTTTTAGTTTTAACTGAAAAAAGAGTAAAATAAGTTTTTTTATTTTGCAAAACTGAAAACATAAAGACAAAAATTTCAATCGAAAAAAAGAAGACTTTTTTAATCTTCACAAAGAAGAGTAAAAATTAAGATCATTAGAAAATAAGGATTTTGCTCCGAGTTTTTCTATACTCTGATATAAACCTATTTTTTTCTTAATTTCTCATTTACTAATTATCATTAACAGTTAATCTTGTTATTAATTAAAAAAAATATTTAATGTAATTTTAAGCTTTAGTCACGTTCTAAAAGTAATTATTAATCTCATTAAGTTAATTAGTACTTTTTAGTGATGAATCATTTTAATTAGAATTTAATAGAATATTTTCAAAAGCTTGTTATTGGAATTTTTTATAAGAAATAATTATATTTTGTTGTAATTAAAGTGTTAAATATAAAAAAAAACATAGAAAAATTAGCAACAAATTTACAGCTAATTGGAGTTATACTGTAGAAATAGTTAGTTAAGGTCTCAGTCAAGTACTAAATTACGTCTTCAGTTTAGTTTTCAATTCAGTTCTCAGTTTAGTTTTTCATTTAGTTCATAGTTCAGTTCTCAGTTCTTACTTAAGATCTCAGTTTAGCTCTAAGTCCAGTTATTACTTCAATTAATAGCTTAGTTCTTACATCTGAACTTACAAGTCCAAGTCCAAATTAAGTTCTTAGCACATATCTTAATTAAGGTTTAGTTCAGTACTCACCTCAGTTTATAGTTCGATTATTAGTTCTTTTCTAAGTTGAGTTCTTAGTCAAGCTCTCAATAAGGAATTTTCTTAGAGTTCAGTTCAAAATTTAGTCCGGAGAATTGATTCTTAGCTCATTTATTAGTTCCATTATTAGTTCAGTTCATATTATAGTTACTAGTTCAATAATTAGTTCAGTTCTCTCTTCGGTTCTCAGTCATTTTAATCTCAGTTCTCAGTTAAGGTTTTTCACTTCTAGTTCAGTTCTTAGTAAAGATGTTAGTCCAGTTTTTAGCAAATTTTAGGTTCAGTTCTTGTTTCAATTAGTTTAGTTCCTAATTAAGTTCTTAATTCATTTATGCCAATATTATTTCAGTTTTTACTTCACTTCTTAGTTAAGGTTTTAGTTTAATTATCAGTTGTTTTTTTCTCACTTTTCAGTTCACAGTACAGTTCTTAATTCAATTCTCAGCTCAGATTTTAGACCAGTTCGTAGTTCAGTTCATTTCATATTGCAGTTTTCAGTTCAATTTTTCCCCCGTTTTTGGTTCTGTTCTTTATTTAATAATTCAGTTCATAGATAAATTTTAGTTCTGTTCTTGTTCGGTCAAAATCCATTTTAGTTCTGTTAGAGTTCTGGTCTATTCTATTCTATTCTATTCTATTCTATTCTATTCTATTCTATTCTATTCTATTCTATTCTATTCTATTCTAATTCTGTTCGATTCTGTTCGATTCTGTTCTATTCTGTTCTATTCTGTTCTATTCTATTCTATCCTATCATATTCTATTCTATACTATTCTAATTCTGTTCTAGAACTGCTCTAGTTCTCTTCTAGATTTTTATTTAGTTCAGTACAGTTCAAGTTTTGTTCCGGTCCTGTTCTAGTTCTGTTTTAGTTCTGTTCCAGTTCCAGTCCTAATTTTGCTCTAGTTTTGTTCTTGTTCTGTTTTATTCCTTTTCAAGTTCTTTTCTAGTTCTGTTCTGGTTTTACTGTTCCACTACTGTTCCATTTCGTTCTAATTTTGCTCTTGTTTTGGTCTAGTTCCGTTTTATTCCTGTTCCAGTCCAGTTCTAGTTCTGCTCTAGTTCTGTTCTTTTCCTGTTCCAGTTATTTTCTACTTCTGTTCCAGTTCCAGTCCTAAATTTGTTATGCTGTATTATTGTTCTGTTTTATTCCTTTTCAAGTTCTTTTCTAGTTCTGTTCCAGTACTTTTCCAGTTCTCTTCTGGTTTAACTGTTCCACTACTGTTCCATTTCGTTCTAATTTTGCTTTTGTTTTGTTCTAATTCTGTTCCAATCCTGTTCTATTTTTGCTCTAGTTTCTTTCTTATTCTGTTCTAGTTATGTTATAGTTTTGTCTGTTCAAGTTCAGTTTTTGTTCAATTTTAGTTAAGTCCTAGTTTTCCTATAATTCTATTCTAGTTGTGTTCCGGTTTTAGTACTCTTTTCAGGGTTTCTAAATTTCTTTTATTTTTCAAGTCAAATTTTATCGTTATATAAATTTGTTTTATTAAAAAAAACTCTTTATTTTATCATTTCAATTGTCTTTTTTGATTAAATTTATTTTTCAAAAATAAATAGAAAAAATTCAGAAAGAAATTATTCAGAAGACTGTTAAACATAATTTGTTAAAATCTTTTATTTACATTATTTTTTCTATTTTTCTCTTGACTTTTTTGTTTTTTGTTTTGAGTTTATGAGTTTTTTGTTCTTAATATCTAGAAAAGTATCTCGTATCTCGTATCTTGTATCTGTTTAGTTAAAGAAATCGTTGCTCTTGTATTACTTTTGTGAATTTATCTAAAATATTTTTTGTTTTGTTTATATTAAATTATTTTGTGCGTTTTTTTGTTCTGTTTGGAGTTCATGTTGCGTTCTTGCACTTTAAATTGTTTTCTTTTTTTTCGTTAAGAAATTATGAACAACTCAACGTCGCATTTTTTTAGAGTTAAAAATGGTATTTTAACGATTGCAACGATTGAAATCTTCCATGATGAGTTTCTTTTTTGTTAAATAAACTTTAAAAACGACAACAACAACAATACTCATTCCATATATTGTAGAGTTTTATTGAATGATTTTTATAGTCGTTATTGACTTGAAAATTTATGATATTGAAAGTGTTGAGATCAGATGAAATGAGATGAAGGCTAAAAGGTAGTGTGACAATAGAGAGCCAGACTATAGAGGAGACTATAGTTCGCACTATATTATGAGCAGTGGAGACAGTAAAATAGTTTATGGTGCAGACTATTGAATGGACTATTAGGAGTGAGATCGAAAAATTCCTAACATACAATATTATAAAGCCAGTATTATTTGAATTTCTACTTGATCAAGTTACCCTTTGTAAATCATGTCACATGAATCCCATGTTAATCTGTTAAAAATGAATGACCAGAAAAAAGTTCACAATAAAATTATTAAATATTTTTAACAAAACCCAACTTGGCCCTACAAAAAGTTGGTCCAGCATTCAAAGGTCCGCGGTTAAACTGTTTCATATGATAGAACACCCAGTTCAGATAAGAGGAATGGTCCACATGATGCTTTTTAAGTCAAAAAAATGGAAAGCATTTTAAAAATAGCTTCCAGCACATCCGGTAGGAAACCAGCCCGTTTAGGTCAGTATTCGGACTATTTAGTACGCAAAATTCAAGTTCAAAAACATACAAAGCTCAAAAAAAGCTCTTAAAAATTAACAGGTCCAAAACAGAGCACAGAAATTTAAGTCAAATTTTATAATAAAAATATTCTTGCTGCATGATGAAGAAACGTATGTTCTGGAAAATCCTGGTCAAACATTTTACGTTGCTGATATGCGAGGGAATATCGAAGAAGAATTTGCGATCAAAATTTTCAAAATAGTTCTTGATATGGCAAACAATATGCAGTTGCAGGAAAAAGAGCCAATTATTTGTTACATCGGGCTCTATAAATACCGAAATTCACATTCATAAGACTTATTTTTGGCCCGACTAGGCATCATGTCACTAGGTTAAACAAGCCCTTCAGTGCTATAAGAACAATAATGTGGTTCTTGTACCAAGAGAGGCAAATTCTAGGCTAAATTTTATAGTACAGACTGGGCTGTAGTTTATACCAGACTATAAATATATAGTTTATAGTCCAGACTATAGAATCGGTGCTAATTTAAAGCCCAGACTATTGAGGACAATAGTTTATAGTCCAGACCATAAAATGAACTATAGTTTTTAGTCCAGACTATAAATTGAGCTATATATAGTTAGACAATAAAATGAGCTGTATTTTGTAATCCAAACTATAGAACGGGTTGTAGTTTATAGTCCAGACTATAAATTTGGCTATAGTTTATAGTCCAGACTATAGAATGGGTTGCAGGTTTAGTCCAGACTATAGAATGGACTATAGTTTATAGTCCAGACTATAGAATGGACTATAGTTTATAGTCCAGACTAAAAAATGGGTTGCAGGTTTAGTCCAGACCAAAGAATGGGCCATAGTTTATAGTCCAGACTATAAAATGGACTATTGTTTATAGTCCAGACTATAAAATGGACTATTGTTTATAGTCCAGACTATAAAATGGACTATTGTTTATAGTCCAGACTGTATAGTTCAGAATATGGACTGGGTTAGTTTATAGTCCAGACTATAGACTTTGCTATAGATTATAGACTGGACTTTAAATTATAATCCCGACTATAGATTCTTCCGAACTGTTGGGTATTTTATTCACTCTGGAATAAAACTCCATTTTTTTCATCTCTTTAAAATATTTTCTTCATTTTATTTTTTTTGAATTTAAAAAAAAAGATCCTATAAAAATGCATCTCAATATTCATGTATGTATATTATTCGAATATTCTGTTCATCACTGGCACATGTGTAAATATTTCTTTTCAGGATTTCTATGATTACGTGTTTCTGGAATTATTTATTTATTAAAAAAACATTTTTGTTTATATTTTCTGTTATTTTATGGAAGTATTTTTTTCAAATTGTCCGGGCAAAAAGAAAAGAAAAATATTTTAAATAATTTTTTTTAACAAGAGAATTCATTTGTTTGTAAATTTTCTTTAAAATTATTGTAAATTTTTTTTTTAAGAATTTTTGTCGGTAAAAATTTATTGAAGTTAGAGAAATGGAGAAAAAGGAAGTAAATATGATTTATGGAGCTTCAAATTAATGATAAATATGGAAAAAATTAGCAAAACAGAAAAATTAAAAGGAGGAAACATTTATGGCAAAATTTTTTAACGATTAAAAAAATATGATTGTTTAGATATGATTTTCTAAGAATTGTAAAGCAGATATATTTATGTATAATGGCTCTAATTGAAGACTAAAGTGATAGGAATTGTGCTTTAAAAAATTATAAAATTTAATTCATAAATATGAGAGTTATGAGCAGAATTTGGAAAGTATAAAGTTCTTATAACTTCCAACATCACAAGTGGTGAAAGGGGGTGTATAAACTTTGTTTCGTGTGTAACGCTTACAACCCATAATGTATATATACATATATTCTTGCATTAAACAAAAATCTGAGTCGATTTAGCTATGTATATGTCCGTCTGTCTGTCATTCATTCTGTCTGTCCCTCTGTTATTGGCACGCTCACATCTACAATAATTCAGAAAGCTCAATGAAATTAAGACTGAGTATTACCTATAGTTTCCTATTTAAAACCAGCAAAATTGGTTTATTATAGAATAGAAATTTCGCCATAATATTGACCTGCGTATACTTCATTATCATTCCAAAAATAATCAAAATCGGTTTAGTTGAAGAAAAGTTACAGTCAAAAATATAATTTATTTTATTACTCATTAAGTGTCCCTGTGTTTTATATATTATATACATCTGTTAGTGTATGTGTTTGTGTGTATGAACGTACATAGTGCATTTACTTCACAGGTATTTGCTTTGGAGGGTATTTAAGATTGCAATATAACATTCTTACTTGTTTTTATTCAAAATCATTCTAAAACTATTTTTGTTTTGTAAATACAGCTTTAATTCGTCCATTTACTGTTATTCTTTAATTATCATCCTTAACTTCATAATATCATTATTTTAATTTAATTTCCATTTTTTTCTTTTCTTTCTCCTTTCAGGTAATTTTAATTAAATGGCTTTAAATAGAATTTTTACGGTAACAAATTTTTTTATTGTCTTTTTCATAACAACAACTTTATTTACATTAATTTCATTTGTATTAAAATTGAACCAACCAGAAATATTCGAATCGAATATTTCTTCTTTTATGAAAAGTTTTAAAATTTCTAGAATTTTTATTTTGATTAATTATCGAATTGTGTGTATGTGTGTGTGTGAATAAAGTGGATAATAAAAATAATAAAAAAGGAACAATAATTTAAATGAGAATTTATCATGGCATTTTGTTACCCCCCACAAAAGTATCAACTCGTTTTCAAAAGTAATTAATCATTTGCATACAGAAAAAAAGTTCTGAACAGAAAAGAACAAAAATCCTGAAAAATAAAGATTATTTGAAATCGATATAAAAAGAATTTTATTTTGTAAGACCGTAGCGAATTTAACGAAAAAGGGGAAAATAATTAAAATTTATATTAAGGGCCAGACTATACCATACTGTAGGTAAAAGACTACACTATAGTTTACAGACCATATTATAGTCTGCATCATAACTATTATTTCAGACTATAGATTTCTTTCCAATTTATAGTCCAGACAATTGTACAGTTCGTAGTACAGACTATCGACTACTGTAAAGTCCAGACTACCGACTGCGCTAAAGCTTTTAGCTAATATTATATTGGCCTCTCTTGGTACAAATATCACATTATTGTTCTTGTACCACTCAAGGGCTTATTTACCAAAGTGACAGGTTGCCAAGACAGGCCAAAAAGTAAGTGGACACATTATGAAGTCTTATGAATGGAAGCAGCCTTTTTTTGTAAACATTCCTTAATAAAAAATTCGGTATTTATAGCGACCATCGCAATAAATGTCCTCAACTGTACATTTCGCTTGCCATAATAAGAACGTTTTGGAAAATTTTTTATTGCTTTTGGATCTTAAACTTTTCTTCAACGTTCGTGCATCAGCAACATAAAAATTTTGACCAGGAAGTTGAGAAAATCTACCAGAACATACTTCGTCCATTACGTATTAAGAATATTTTTTTTTAGAAAATTTGACTTCAAATTTCGTGCTCTGTTTTTGACCTTTAAAGTTTTATCAGTATTCCTGTGAGGCACTTTTTGAGCCTTGTATGTCTTTAAACCTGAACTAGATTCAAAATTTTCCACCAGATAGTAAAAACACTAAGTTAACCGGGTCACTCATTTTAATCAGATTTACTATTTATTGAGTTGTTCGACTTGAAACATAATGACTGACATGTTTAGGAAATTTAACTTGATCAAACAAATCAAAGAGTTAAATAATTTTACCTTTAACCTTAAATCCTTAGTTCAGTTCTAATTCAGATTTAGTTCAGTTCTTGTTCTGTTCCTGTTTAAATGTAGTTCAGTTTCGGTTCAGTTCTACTTCAGTTCTAGTTTAGTACTTGTTTATTTCTAGTTTAGTTTTTGTTCAGTTTTAGTTCAGTTCTACTTCAATTCTGCTTCAGTTCTACTTCAGTTCTAGTTCAGTTCTGGTTCAGTTCTACTTCAGTTCTAGTTCAGTTCTGGTTCAGTTCTACTTCAGTTCTGGTTCAGTTCTAGTTCAGTTCTGGTTCAGTTCTGGTTCAGTTCTACTTCAGTTATAGTTCTAGTTCAGTTCTAGTTTAGTACTTGTTTATTTCTAGTTTAGTTTTTGTTCAGTTTTAGTTCAGTTCTACTTCAATTCTGGTTCAGTTCTAGTTCAGTTCTATTTCAGTTCTAGTTCCGTTCTGGTTCAGTTCTACTTCAGTTCTGGTTCAGTTCTAGTTCAGTTCTGGTTCAGTTCTACTTCAGTTCTGGTTCAGTTCTACTTCAGTTCTGGTTCAGTTCTACTTCAGTTCTGGTTCAGTTCTAGTTCAGTTCTGGTTCAGTTCTGGTTCAGTTCTACTTCAGTTCAGGTTCAGTTCTACTTCAGTTCTAGTTCAGTTCTACTTCAATTCTGGTTCAGTTCTAGTTCAGTTCTATTTTAGTTCTAGTTCCGTTCTGGTTCAGTTCTACTTCAGTTCTGGTTCAGTTCTACTTCAGTTCTGGTTCAGTTCTACTTCAGTTCTAGTTCAGTTCTACTTCAGTTCTGGTTCAGTTCTAGTTCAGTTCTGGTTCAGTTCTACTTCAGTTCTAGTTCAGTTCTACTTCAGTTCTGGTTCAGTTCTACTTCAGTTCTGGTTTAGTTCTACTTCAGTTCTAGTTCAGTTCTACTTCAGTTCTAGTTCAGTTCTAATTCAGTTGTAGTTCCGTTCTAGTTCCGTTCTGGTTCAAATCTATAGCTCTTAATCCCTAAATGTCATTTTCATTAAAAATATCTTGTAATTTATGATTAATTTCTGAAATCATCTTTATTAGTTATTTTTTTTTCAAAAAATATCTTTGTATTTTTATTTAAATAAAAATTTTCTTTGATTTTCATTTCATTTAATTTTTATGAATTTTTTATTTAATGCCACTTGCCACATTTGCGTCACCCACAAAATAATCATTTTTATTATTATTATTATTTTTTTTTTAATTTCTTTAATTTTCAAATTAACACCTTTTTTAATGCACAAACTTGTCATTTGTACGCATTTGTATCTGCATTTACATAATTATGTGTGTATGTAAGTGTGTGTGTTTGTTTTGATATTTACATATGTAAGTTGTAAATACACATGTTTAGATGGATGTTTGTGTTTTAATACAAAATTTTATTTAATAGTTTACTTATGGCTTTTTTTCTATTTTTCAATCAAAATTTAAAATTCTAAATAAATTATTCATTGTAAATAGAACAAATGAAAAATGTATGTTCAGGCATGAAATTTATATTCATGCTTAAAAGAATGCATTCATGCATCACATTATTTGTTTACAAATGAAATTTTCACATGAGAATAATGAAAAAGAAATGAATGAATCACATTAAAAAGGAACTTAATAATGAAGTGAGAAAAGAAGGAAAATAATTAAGAGTTATTATATTTATTGGTAACGTTATATTGTTAAATTAACTTTAATTGGGGAAAGGGTTGTTTTTTGGCAGTGGATTATCAAAATCTTAAAATTCTTATATTTTTAATTACATTTATTATATTTGTGACACTTTAATTTAATCCATATTTTCCCTAGAGTGCCTTTTGTTGTTATCAACTTATTTCCATTATAACTGCCATTTGAATTTGAATTTTATCTAGTTTGAATAAAAATGGTCTTTTTCTATGAATTGAATATTATTTTCAAAACTCTGAGTTTTTAAAAGAAATTTTACATGTTGTTTATTTCATGGTAAAAAAAGTAATTAAAAATCATACACATATTTACATATACATATATACAATATGCATAGTGCATATGTATATGTGTAAAAATATATTAACCTAAAACTATATAATATTAGGGAGTTTATAGTCACCGACTATAGACTAGTTTATAGTCACCGACTATAGTTTATAGTCCAGACTATAGCCAAACCTCCCTAATACTTTTACATAGATGCACTTGTGTTTGTGTTAAACAATATGAAAAGGGAATAAAGCCAGATGGAAACGACACAATCGACTTTTTGTTTTTTTTCCAGTTTTTTTCTCTTTTTTGCAAAAATGTTAAATTCAAATGAAATTGACTCGTTTAACTAGAATATCACTTTAATTTTAATTCATACAGAAAAAAAAGAACAAATAAAAGAATTTGAACATCTAACGTTACTTTCATTAAACCAACAACCCACACACACTCATACACACACATACAGATGTATTAAGAAATTTATATGAAAAATTATAGGGAAAATAAAGGAAAAACTAAATAATTAAGAGAAACAGAAGAATAAGAAGAAGAAGAAGAAAGAAAAAGAAAGAAACAAATTGCTTTCATATGATTTGATTAAAAATGAAAGAAAGACGTTTTTTTTTTTCTTCTGCTGCTGCATTGAAAATAATGAAATTTATATTTTTTTATAGGAAAAGTTTTTTTTAGAAAAGAAAAGAAAAATAATTTGAAGAAAACTTAAAGAAACAATTAAATTAAATAAATTAGTTTTAATAAAAAAGAGATATAATTTTTGTATTTAAAAAAGAGAGAAAAAAGAGGGCAAAATGTTTTTAAAACGAAAGTGTGAAAAATGTTGCCTTATATTATGGCCTACAGAACCAAGAAAGTTTATGAGATTTTCTTTATGGAAAATTTTGTGTTTAAGAATTTCAAGTTTTAGTAAAAAATAATATTTTTGTTAAAAATTTTTATTTTAATTGAAAAACTGAAATTTTAGGAAAAAAATTAAATTTTTAAGAGAAAATTTGGATCTTTATGAGAAAATTGAAATTTTTACAGAAAATTGAATTTTTGAAGAGAAAAAAATAATTTTTTACAGTGAAATTCATTTTGTTAGAAAAAAATTGTTTAATTTTATTAATTAGAATTTTTTGTGTAAAATTGAATTTTTAATAAAAATATAAAAATTAAAAAAAATTAAGAAAAAATATGAATTTAAAAAAAATTGGAATTTTCAAGGAAAAATTTAAGTTTTTAACAAAAATTGATTTTTTTATTTTTCAATTTAAAAAACAAAGTTTTATTCAAAAATTGAATTTTTAATGAAAATCAGATTTTTTTTTTTGAGAAATTTTGAATTTTTTGTAAAAATTAAATTTCTAGTAAAATTTTTATGAAAATTTGAATTTTTAGTGAAATTTAGAATTTTTGGTTAAAAATTTAATTAAGTAAAAAATTTAGTTTTTAGTAAACATTTAAAATTTCGATCTTTCAGAAATTGTGTTTGACCACTTGAGGATCTATGTTCTTGAATTATAGCCAAAAACTCGTTTTCTAACATTTTGAAGGTCCTATTTGACCTATGGACTTGTTAAAAGTGGCAAAATATGTTACACCAAAAACTAATCATTCTTGGTCCTATAAATTTTATTAACTTAAGGTTTTAATCCACATCTAATTGATTAAGCTATGTCCGTCCGTCCATCCATCCACACTGTGGATTCCAAATGGTTTTTGGAAATAGTTCAATAACTTTTAAACCTTGTAAGGTATCTTAATGAAATTGCACTCAGCTGGAATACTTTCCAGTTGGCCTAAGGGAAAAGAGTCGATCATAGCTTTTATATTGAGTATATGAAAATTCGTCAGAAATCCAATTAACACACGAGAATAAAAATAATAGTTTTTATAAATAGTTACAAGTCCTATATATCCAGAAAATGTATCTGTATTAAAAATCTCTTAAAGGTTTAGAGATATTGTGATTAGAAGTGGCTTTAAACTCCTTTTTTCACCTTTTTCATTTTTATTTTTTCACTAAGCGGCTTTTTTATGACTCTTTATATTTTTCCTAAAAATCTGCGAAAATATTTACAAAATTTCAAATGATTTTGCTTCGGGAATCATAAAATCCGTTGAAGAGTTATATACATCTGAATTAAGTCTTTAAAGTTAGATTTTTTCTTTTTTCCCCAAAAAGGTCTTAATATTGAATCTCTAATAAAATTAGATTTTTGCTTTGCGTTTTATTAATTTTTTAATGATTTCAAAAAAGATCTTAATGGGAAGTTATGTAGTTTAATTCGGGAGCAGCTCAGGGCAAAGATGTATTCACAAGCCCTAAAAAAACTATGAGAATTTTTGAAAATAAATTTTTATTTTATTATAAATTTCTCACATCGCAAAACTTGGATTGACTTTACATTATACTTTCCACATACCTCTATATGTTGGGTCTATTGTAGAAAAATAATTTAAGACGAATTTCCCTAAATGACGACAAGGTAAAAATTTTAAGAGAAAAAGCAAATTTTTTTTTTATTTTTTTCTAACGATTGGGATTTTGGGAGTTTTTGTAGGGAAAAATAGGAATTTGTTTAATTTTCTTATTAAAGGATAAGTTTACACATTTAAGGCTAAAATTTGAAGTCAATAGCTTTATTTGTTTAAATTTTCTGAAAGTTTGCAGTACAAACTTTATTTTTTGAGGAAACAAAAATAAATTCAGTTTCTTCAAGAAATTTTGCCCTCAAATTACATTTTATTAATTTTTTTCTTCAGAGATTATTAAACTACTTATTTTAGCCTTTTCCTAGATATCAAATACTTGTTTAAAAATTCCTTAGTTCTTCTTTAAACTTCATTTAAACTTTTGCTCTTCCGACCAAATGATGATATATTTTATAAAAGTATCTAAAGTTTACAGTAAATCGAATCTGCCAGATGCGAAAAATGTTTGTTACTTAGTGTAATAATATATAATAATTATTTAAAGTAATTTATTTAAATATTTCCTCTTTTGTTGAATTTAAGTGTTTCTTTTTTCAAAAATTCACACTTTTTAAAAAGGTGAAAAAGTCATCACTTTTTTTTCATATTTCCAGCTTAACATTCCTTTTTGTAAATTTATTACTTAACAAGGTGTTAAACTCTGCTTATTAACACCTTAAAATTTTTATTACATTTTCTTTTAAATATTTTTTCAAATTGTTTTCAAATTCTTTAATTAAAAATATCCATTGAGCCAATGAAACATTTTCCGGCAAACAAAAAATCAAATAAAAATTTATTTCCTTCACATAAATCTTTTGTCGCTTATTTTGCTATAAAAATTGTTAACAATGGAAAAAAAATCCTATAAAATTTTAAATCAGAGTAAATAAAAATATATATAGAAAAGAAAATATTTTCTTTATTGAAATCAATAAAACACATGGCTTTTGATTGATTAAGAAAAAAAAAACAATTAAATTATTGTTTGTATTAAAATTGCAACAGTTACTTGACACCTTAAATATACTCTTATATACGGCTATGCCGAATCTCTAATACACTCCACCACTAATTCAAGTGAAGTAAATACATTATGTTTCGTACATACACACTCACAGACGTATACAATATACAAAAGTTTTTCTTAAATGCAACACAGGAACATATAATGAGTCATAAAATCAGTTATATTTTTGGCTATAATTTTTTTCTACTGAACCGATTTTGATAATTATTGGAATCCTAATGAAGTACATATAACATTATATTACACCAAAATCTTATTCTAATTTGTCAATTTCCAATTGACAGTTTTACGAAAGTTCTTCGCTGAAACTTAGAGGTGGCCTCAGTTATCGATCTATATCTTTTAATATACAGAACCGATTTTGTTGATTTTAAATTGGAAACTTCTCAGGACTTTATTTCATTGAGATTTTTCAATTATTGTGGAAGTGAGCGTGCCAACAACAAACAGACAGATGGAAAGAAAGCTAAATCGATGATTCTTTCTAAGCGTTACACACGGAATGACAAAATTAATATACTTCACCACTTGTAGGTGGTGGGGGGGTATAAAAATAATAATTTTGTTTACTTTGGTGCAAGTGAAAAAATAATTTTGTTTACACTTTCAATTTCTGTTGTTATTTTTTCTTAAAAGAAAAAAATAATTTTTTTTTATTATAAAAAATATCGTTATTGTTAATAAAGTGTTAAACACAAAAGCAAAAACCAGAAAAAAGCTAAAATGCAACAACAGTTTTTTTTGTTTAACATGAAAGAAATATAAACATACATGCATTTTGTTTCTTACAAAAACAATAAGAAACTACAACAACTACAACAATCTTAAGGTGCAAATTCCAAAAAAAAAAGAAGCAAAAAGTTGTAAAACTCTTGCAAAAAAGCATTTACTTTCAATAACCCAGAACAGTTGGTGGTTTTTGGCCATGACTGTTGACTGCTGCAAACAAGATTTTCAAGAGATAAGAAAGGAAAAAAAAACGTCTTTAACTCCAATTTGTAGCAGTTGGAGTTATATGAACAAAAATATAAAATTAAATAAAAAAATTCATTTCTCAAATATTGAAAATCAATTCTGAATATGAACCGTATTGTTCTGAAATATTTGAACTCATAAATTTCAAACTTAATCATTTAAACGCGAACTTTAAACCTCTTCTTAATATTATTTCTTAAACACTTTTTCATATTTCTGAAATAATATAATATTTTGGACATTAACGGTTTAGTTCGGAAATCTTTTCAGAACTTTTGGAAATTTTCATAGATTTCACAAAAAAGAACAGCTTTTGGTTTTTCCAATTTTTTCAATTTCTAATATATTTTCCATATATTTAAATTTCTTAAACCCGCAATCCAAGATCTTCAATAGATACTGAAAATCTATTTTGTACATAAAACTTTTAGTTCTGATTTTGTGCAGATCATTGATCATTAAAACTCAAACTTCAATCGTTCGCTGATTTTAAATTTATATGGATTTTGAAATATTTATAAAATTTTTATATCATTCCGAATATCAGAATAAGATTCTTGAAACCAAAGCTTTCAAAAAAAAAAAAAAGAACAGCTGTTAGTTTCACCGTTTTTTGATATTTTTTTAAATTTCCTTTATATTTTATCTTCCTGAATTCATGCTAAATTTAAGTTTATTGTGTTTTTTGATTTATAATATTCCGAACATAAACTGTAGAGTTGTGAAAGTCTTGGAATCATAGCTTTGCAAAAATAGTACAGCTTTTATTAAAGTTAATATGTATACGTTTTCTATAATTTAAAATTTCTGAGCTTTCAAATACTCAATAAATTCATAAGAAAAGTCCATACTTTTCTGAAATCCTTAAAGTCAAAGTATCGTACGATGTAGGTTTAACTGGATTTTTATTTTTATATTTATCCAATTTCCTCAGTTTTTATATTTTATGCCATTAAAATGATATGAACCTTTTACACTTTAAGTTTTTCACATCTGAAATAATTCTGAAATCTAACATTTTTAGCCTCTATAACTTTAGATTTTTTACATGAATCAACCTTCATATATAGACTTCAGAAAAATGTTTAAGATTAAATTCAATTCTGTAATCTTCGTTAACTGGAAAATACAAGACATAATGGTTCTGAATCTGATCGATACAAGTTTAAGTTTTATAAAATGGAAAAGATTTCTAAAATAATAAAATAGACAGAATCAGGATTTTAGTGTTTAGAAATTAGTGAATGTAGGTTTCCAAGATGCGACTCTTTTATAGGTCCACAAATATTTAAAATACTCTCTACAGTTTTATACTCTACCAATCACAGCACAGTTTGTTCAAAATCATTTTTTTCGGGAAATAATTCTGTAAGTTTTAAACCCTTAAGAGATATCGAATTGAAATTTTGCATGCTTTAAGTACAGACAGCAATCAGGAGCGTAGACGGTGACACTATAGAGTTTGACTTTTCGCTATTTTTCATTTTCGGTAAAATAAATTTATAAATTGGGACAAATAAAATTATATATAAATAGTCCTTGTCAATATCTAAAAACAGGTTTTCACGACTCATAGCTTTAGAGATATTTAAGGTGCAAAAAGGTTTAATCCATTTTCCCATTGTTTTTAAGTGTTTCTAATCTAGCGGACTTAGTAGAGGTCCCACAATTTCCTAAAAATATTAACCAAATTTCCTATAAATTTAAAAAATTGCTATAACAACCGTATAAATATTAGAATCCGCTAAAAGGTTATGTAAATCTAAAATTGGAGCTTTGAAAACTATAGATTTTTTTCCAAAAAGGTGGTAACATTTATTCACTAATTAAACAATTTCCCTACCGAAATTCGGTCAATTTTAATAAAAACGCTAAACTGTTAAATTATCCCTAAAAATAGTTAAAATGTAAGGAAAACACCCATAAAGGTATTCTCCACCGGGTGATCTTTATAGTATCAGGGTGATCATTTCATTGCAAAAATAATAATAATAATAAAATTTTTACAAATGATTTATATGAATTGGGATTTTGGGTATTTTTGCAAGGAAAAGTGGGAATTCTTTTAATTCTCCGAATTGCTCTTTGATGTCAAAATTCAAAGTTTAAGCTCTTCATGCTTCTTTGACAACTAATTTGTCTTCTTTAATTTTGGTGTAAATGTTTGACCATGTTGGCCTAATTTGAACATTTCAAAACTAGGCCCCAGAACAGTTATGGACCTGTACTCTTGTATATCAACTCGAAAACACCACAGCTTTAATCATGAGAAATTTCATTAATATATCTCTAATGATTGAAGAGTTACAGAATTATATCCAAAAATAGTCGATTTAGTCACACTGTGCAATCGGATGGGAAAAATCAATTAAATTTCAAGGTTCCATTCACAAATTTCAATAAATGTTTTTTTAGACAAAAAACTTAAAAATGTGTCTGCTTAAAATCTGATTTTTGAGTTAAGACTATTGTGCAGTAAATGAGCGTTATATCGTTAAAATAAATCTTCAAATAAAGATATTTTTATTTTCATAATTTTTACTTTTAGAAATATATTTTCATGTTAAAAGGGCATAAATTTATGACTTCCTTTTTTTCTAAAAAAAAAAAACTGATAGATTTTTATAGCAAATTTTTATTTAAACGTTTCAGTCGAATTGCATTTATCTCAGCTTTTATTTAGATAATTTAATGACTTTAATGATATATTTTTATTGATTCTATTGAAATGATTGTTCAAATACTCTTAAAAAACAAATTTAGCTTTTTAAGCTCTTATTTATGTTCCAGCAAAAACAAAATATTTCTAACAAATTTCCTAAATCCAACATTTAATACACTTTTCCTATTACACGACCGAAAAAGAGAAAATATGTTTTTTTTTATTTTATGTTATTTTCATGAAAACATATCCTTTTAATAATAAACTCCACCATTCCCCTGAATATATTGAACCCCAAACCGAAAATTCTGTTAAGTTCATCTAAAAGGAGAGTATTTTTTTTTTTGAAGGATGAACCAGAGAAAAAGATGATAAAGAATAAGAACTAAAGTTGATGGCAGTAAGAAAATTATAGAAAAATAAACTCAATTTATGAGTGAACACGTACCGAAAAAAAGATGATAATAAAAACAATAAAAGGAGTGAATAAATGAATGAATGAAAAGAATGACTGAAACTGAAAATAACATTTTCTCCGAACAGACAGCAGAATGTAAGATGTTGAGAAAAACAAGTTAGAATGGTATAATCGGCAATGCCGAATCATTAATGTCCTCTACCACAAATGCGTGTGAAATACGCGCGTTATGTTTCATACATACAAACTCACACACGCACACTCACTGGCGTAAACAATATATAAACGTTCTCCTTAAATACAACTCACAACACCTTAAGAGTCATGATATCAGTTATAATTTTTGCTATAACTTTTTTTCTACTGAACCGATTTTGATTATGGTAATGAAATATATAATAAGTATATAAGTTCTTCGCTTGAATTTAGAGATTATCTCAGATATCGGTCAATATCCTTTAATATACTGAACTGATTTTGTTAATTTAAAGTGGGGAAACTTCTCAGAACTATAACGAATACTCGAGGCAAATTGTATTGAGCTCTGTCAATTATTATAGATGTGAGCGTGCCAAAATGCAGACAGATTGACATAGCTAAATCGGCCCAGATTTTGATGCAGGAATATATAGCAAATACTTGGGCTAAATTCCATCGGGCTCTGTCAATTATTGACAAAAAGGACATAACTAAATCGTCTCAGATATACGTTATGGTATCTGGTATCCGCGTTACACACAAAATAATAAAGTTAATATACCCACTTCACCACTTGTGGTTGTGTAGGGTATTAAAAAACAAAAATTATATATAAAAAAGTGCCTTTTTCGAAACGTAACGATTCTAATAAAGAATTTTTTTATGGCAAAAAAGGGAGAAAAATTTATAAATGATTGCCCCATAAAAATACACACATACACACACACACACATATGTACATATAAAATGAAATACAAAAATAACAATAAAAATATAGAAAAAATTACATGAAAACTGTAGGAAGTTGTTCCCCGGGAATGCAAGAATAAATAATCCAAAACACAAGTACAAATAAATGTATATACTTGTATTCCATCTCATATTAAAGTCGTTGAGGATGAAGACTATGATGTCTTTACCATTAAAAAAAAGAGCCCTCAATTGCAAGAGGAGTCACTCACTCAGTAAGTCAGTTAGTACTTATGACTGTAAATGTATGCAGATGGATACCAACCAAACAAATGTTCAATGGGGGAGAGAGAGAGAGTTAACATAAGGAAGAACATCTAAAAGATATGGATACACAACAACAACAACAACAACAAGCAAATAAATACCATTACAAATATTATTAACAACATTCATATATACACAAACATACATCCATTCGTCCATCTAACCATCTATCGAGCCATGGAGTCATTTCAGACAGACCAAACATCCAGCCATTTAGTCAGCCATTGAGTAGGATGAATTTTTGTTTGTGTGTTTTGTGTAGAAAAGGAGGAGATAAGATGAGAATAACAAAAATAGTATCTATTACGGATGATAGAGTTATAACAAGGGAAATGTACACAAGACAACAATTTCATGTTATTAAAGTTGTTATTGCACTATTACCCTTTCTCTCTCCCTTCCAGTTTCGTAAAATAGTTCTTAAAGTTATGGAAGAATGTGATGAGGGTATTTACTAAAGTTGCGATTAATAAGAGAAAAGTAATCGATTAAGAACGTTTGGATGGAAATAAGGAAAAATAAATTTATTCCCTTTTCAGCTCATTTTCACGAATTTTTTTATATTTTGCACCCTTTTTTATTTTTATAAGAGAAAATTTTATAAATTTGTGTTTTAAGAGAAATTTCTTCTTTTTTATATTTAAAGAGAAAATTTCTCTTAAATTTTTTTAAGTGAATTTGCATAAATTCTCTCTCAAAAGAAAATATTTTCAAATATTCGCTTCTCTTCTAAGGGAACTTTTTCTAAAATTTTTATTTAAGAGAATTTTTTCTTAAACTCTCTTTTAGAGATTTTTTTCTCTTTAAAAAGACTTTTTTAACGCAAATTTTTCTTAAAACTTCAATCTTAAGAGAAATTTCCTCAAAATTTATTTATCAAGAGAATTTTTCTTAATTTTCTTCTAAGAGATTTATTTCCTCAAATCCTCATTAAAATTCATCTTTACAGGAATTTTGCTTAAAATTCTCTTTTAAGAAACAGTTCTTTAAATATTCATTTCAAATTATCCCCTGAAAGAAAATTTTCCAAAGTTCTGAGTTAATTTCTTTTCAAAAATTATTTTCTCAAAATTTGCATTTTAAAAGAAATTATCTCCAAAAATCTTATTTAAGAGAATTTGTCTACAAAACTTCTCTTTCAAAACTTTTCAATTAAGGAAACTTATTTCTAAAATTCTCATTTAGGAGAAAATTTTTTTAAATTCTAATTTTAGGGAAAAAACTTTCTAACAGAAAATTGTTAAAAATTTCGCCCTCAAGAGAGATAAACAGAAATTTTTCCTGAAATTCTTGTTTAAGAGAAAATTTCTTATTAACGTGAATTTACCAAAGTTTTCTTTTAGGAGAAATTTTCTATTAATTTTTCTTTCAAAAAGAATTTTCATAAAGATTCTCTGTAAAGATAATTTTGTTATTTCCTTTTTTTGGGAAAATTTCAAAAATTTCATTTTTAAGGATTTTTTCTGAATTTTCTTCTCATAGTGGAATTTTTCTAAATTAAATTTTTAGAGAAAACCATTTCTTCTCTATTAATTTTTTTTTTCATAAAATTACTTTCTGTAGAAATTTTTTCAAAATTTCCCTTTTCTTTTGAAAAAAATTTCTCTTAAATTTTTAAGAATTTTCTTCAAAATTTCCTTTTCAGATAAAATTTTCGAATTAAAAATATTGAAATTATTCAGAACTATCAAATCACTTAACCACAAATAAATGAGAGAAGAAAATATTCTTATTTTAACGATATTTTTCATGTTACCGTTACATGGAACTTAAACTAAAAAGCAACGATAACAACAACATAAACCCACATTTATTTGTAGTTCTCTTTACAACTCTTATACAAATCCACAAATACCATCATAAAATATAAAAAAGTCCTTGGGTGGTTCATGAGTATTATTGTTTTGGAGTTTTGCTTAAAGGTCTTTTTGCTGTTGTTGCTGGTGCTGCTGCAATATTAGTCAAGCCAAAGTAGGCATTATTTGCATATTTGCCAGTCTATTAAAACTTTCATGTTTGGAAAAAACAATAACAACAAATAAGAATTAAAAAAAAAAAACAAATAAAAGAAAAAAACTTACTAAATCCAAACAATAAATAATAAGAGGCAGAGGTAAGAATCCTAAAAAATACTCTAAACTGTTAAAAATTACAGAAACAAGGTGACCAGTTTTATTGGTTGGCATTGGAAGAAGGAGACGGGGGATAAAGTAGGTCAAGACAATTGGATTATTGATAATTAAGGAAAAGAGGAAAAAGGAAAGAAATATTAAGATAAAATGCAAATTAGTGATAAAATTTAGATAAGGACTTCAAGGATTTTATTATAAAGAGGAAATTGCACTAAATTTCATTAATATAAAAATTTTTACTAAATTTCTCTTTATAGGAATTTTTCAAAATTTCTTTTCTATAGAAATTTTTCAAACAAAATTTCCTTTTTATAAAAAATTTTCTAAAAAATCCTTTTCTAGAGGAAATTTTTCAAAAAATGTCTTATTCTATAGAATTAAGAAAAATCCTTGAATAGAATTCTCTGGAATTTCCCTTCTATAGATTTTTTTTTAATTTCCTTGAATAGAAGATTTTTTTAAAATTACATTCTATAAATTTCTTTAATTCCTTTTTTATGTAAATTTTCCTTTTTTATAAGGAATATTTTATGAAATTCTTATTTATAGGAAATTTTATGTAAATTCTATTAAGGAAATTTCCTTATTTTATAGGAATCTTTATGTTTATTTCCCTTTTTTAGGAAATTTTCTGTAAAGTTTTCTTTTTTATAGAAAATTTTCTGTAAGTTGGTCTTTTTATAGAAAATTTTCTGTAACCTCTCCTTGTTTAAAGGAAATTTTCCTTTTTATAGGAAATTTTCTGTAAATTTCCTTTTTATAGGAAATTTTCTGTAAATTTCCTTTTTATAGGAAATTTTCTGTAAATTTCCTTTTTATAGGAAATTTTTCTGTAAATTTCCTTTTTATAGGAAATTTTCTGTAAATTTCCTTTTTATAGGAAATTTTCTGTAAATTTCCTTTTTATAGGAAATTTTCTGTAAATTTCCTTTTTATAGGAAATTTTCTGTAAATTTCCTTTTTATAGGAAATTTTCTGTAAATTTCCTTTTTATAGGAAATTTTCTGTAATTTCCTTTTTATAGGAAATTTTCTGTAAATTTCCTTTTTATAGGAAATTTTCTGTAAATTTCCTTTTTATAGGAAATTTTCTGTAAATTTCCTTTTTATAGGAAATTTTCTGTAAATTTCCTTTTTAGGAAATTTTCTGTAAATTTCCTTTTTATAGGAAATTTTCTGTAAATTTCCTTTTTATAGGAAATTTTCTGTAAATTTCCTTTTTATAGGAAATTTTCTGTAAATTTCCCTTTTATAGGAAATTTTCTGTAAATTTCCTTTTATATAGGAAATTTTCTGTAAATTTCCTTTTTATAGGAAATTTTCTGTAAATTTCCTTTTTATAGGAAATTTTCTGTAAATTTCCTTTCTATAGGAAATTTTCTGTAAATTTCCTTTCTATAGGAAATTTTCTGTAAATTTCCTTTCTATAGGAAATTTTCTGTAAATTTCCTTTCTATAGGAAATTTTCTGTGAATTTCCTTTTTATAGAAAAGTGTTTTTTTTTTGTAATTTTGATTAATTTTTCTATTTCAAAAAATGTTCGGTATTTAAAACAATTTTTCACAAAAGAAAATTTATGCATTTATTTTGCAACACTTAAAACAACCTTTTTCATTATTTCAAACGTTAAATCAGCATCATAAAACATTTTTAAAAATACCCTTTTTGGACTATGAAGTTAACAGCAGCAACAACAACAACAACAACAAAAACTATTAAAATTAACAAATACACCATAAATCGTAACACATGCAATAAATGCAACAACAACAACAACAAACAATTCAAAAATTGCAATAAAAGTTGAAAGCAAAATGTGGAAACAAACTAATTTATAGTGAAAGGTAAACAAACGAATATTTATAACGAATTACAGGCCATCAGAGGTAAAACCTGGTGCCAACCATTGACCATTGTTATACAACAAAACTAATACCAAACCGAGCAACCAACTAACCAACAGTGAGAGAGCACTGCTGGTGCTGATGGTGATGCTGCTGTTGGTTGATCTGATCCTATTGCTTACTCGGTCTATAGTCAGTGGCAGACACACTTGAACTGTTTTCTTTTTTTTCCTTCACTACGAAAAAAAAAATTCAAAAATTTACATTTACACACAAACACACACATTGGCAAAACATAAATGCATTAAAATACCAACACACTAACAATTATAACATGACTGGAGCAAAACTTAAATCAAAAAAAAAAAATTTAGTATTTTAATGAATGAATGAATGAATGAATGAATGGGAAAACAAATGGAGATTTTGCATGTTGGCATTAAAATGCAAAATTGCAATTGTTATTATTACAACAACAACAACAGTGAACTCTAACATTCAAGGAATTTTTATTCTACACTTTCCCAACATTCAGGGGGTTTGAAATTACATTTTGGGAATTTTGGCAAAGAAAAACAAAACTTCCTTAAAAATATCAAATGAGTCTAAAATATATTTTCATGCTGAAGGTTGAAGAAGTTAAATAGCAGGAAATTATATAACACTTAACGCTTTCCAAATGATCGAAAAGAGAATCATACAATAAAGGCATTTTCTTATTATACCCTTCACCATCACAAATAGTGAATACGATATATTAACTTTGTCTTTTCTTGTGTAACGCTAAGAAGGAATCATCTCAGAACACACTATGTTTATATGTATATACTTGCATTTAATCCAAATCTGAGTCGATTTAGCTAAGTCTGTCTGTTTGTCCGACTGTCTGCCTGCTGCTGGTACGCTAACATCCATTGTAATTGAGAGAGATCAATGGTATTTGGTCTAAGTATTTGCAATAATCCTGAGAAGTTTCCTATTTAAAACCAGTAAAAAGGGTTTATTATATTAAAAGCTATAGACCGATATCTGAGGCAACCCCTAAATTCAAGCGAAAAAATTGTTTCCTTTTTTTGTCACGCTTTTCCCAATGACTAAAGAGAGAATCACAAAATAATATCATTTTCATAATTTTTTGGTTATATTCCCTTATTATCGGCAGCTACTGTTCAATTTATCTGGAAATCCTTGTTTAGCAAACTTTGTTTCTAAACCAAAATACTAAAACAAAACATTTCAACTATTAGGAATCAAGAAAGAGAGACGAGAGCGCGTAGCAGAGAGAATTAACAACAAATTCGCCTGCAGATTATTTTTATCGCATTTAAATCCCCAACAAAAACTACAATTTACACACACTTTTAGAAAGTATTGTAGAGAGAGAGAGAGAGAGAGAGAAAAAACAAAAGTTCAAACATTCTATTTCTCTTCTCCCCTCCTCTCCTCCAGCCTTTGAAAATTTCTATTTTTCTATTAACAATTTTCCAATTAAAGCTTTTTTGGGGGTTTTTAGAAAAGAATCAAAAGTTACATGAGAACATTTTAATGTTATCTCACACATGGATTATAATGCATTTTTGTTGTTTTTGTTGTTGTTTATTGTTGTTGCTACTAAAGCATTACATTGCAATGCATTGCAATACATTTGCACTGGTGTTGCAAATGAGTTGTTAATTGGATTTTAATTTAATGAAAAAATTCTTTGAATTTTTCTGTTAAATGAAACAATAAAAGAAAATTACAAAAACAACACAAAAATCTTTCTAAAAAAGGAAAATTAATGAAATTTTGTTTTTATTAGAAAAGATTTTTATTTTTGATAAAAAATAAAAAAAATACAAAAATTTTCTCACAAAAGAAAATTTTGTAGAAAAAGGAAATTGGAAAAAATATATGAAATGCAAATTTAATTAAATTCAAAAAATCTTGTAAAAATCCTTTAAAAGCTGAGAAAATTTCCTTTAAAATGAATTTTTTCTTATAACCTTAATTTAGTCAAAAATTACTTCAAAACGTAAATTCGATGAAAATTTCCCTTCAAAGCGACTTTTTCAAAAATTTCTTTTAAACAGGAAATTTAACGACAATTTTCTAAAAAAAAAAAATAAATTTTATTGAAAATTCTCCAAAAAAAGAAAATTTGACGAAATTTCCAAAACAAGAAACTTTAACGAAAATTTCCCAACAAAAAAGAAAATTTTACGAGAAATTCCAAAAAAAAAAATTACCGAAAAAAATATGCAAAAAAAAAAGAAATTTTAACGAAAAATTCAACGAAAATTTTCCACAAAAAGGAAATTCAACGAAAACTTTCCATAAAAAATTTAACGAAAATTTTCCATTAAAAGAAAATTCAACGAAATTTTTTCATAAAAAGAAAATTGAACGAATATTTTTTTATAAAAAGAGAATTCAACGAATACTTTCTATAAAAAAAGAAAATCTTAACGAAAATTTTCTATAAAAAGAAAATTTAACGAAAAATTTTCTATAAAAAGAAAATTAAACGAATATTTTTATAAAAAGAGAATTCAACGAATATTTTCTATAAAAAAAGAAAATTTAACGAAAATTTCTATAAATAGAAAATCTTAACGAAAATTTTCTATAAATAGAAAATCTTAACGAAAAATTTTATATAAAAAGAAAATTTAACGAAAAATTTTATATAAAAAGAAAATTTAGCGAAAAATTTTCTATAAAAAGAAAATTTAACGAAAAATTTTCTATAAAAAGAAAATTTAACGAAAATGTTCTATAAACAGAAAATTTTACGAAAAATTTTCTATAAAAAAAATTAACGAAAAATTTTCTATAAAAAAAAATTAACGAAAAAATTTTCTATAAAAAGAAAATTTAACGAAAAATTTCCTATAGAAAGAAAATTTAACGAAAAATTTCCTATAGAAAGAAAATTAACCGAAAAATTTCCTATAGAAAGAAAATTTAACGAAAAATTTTCTATAGAAAGAAAATTTAACGAAAACTTTTCTATAAAAAGAAAATTTAACGAAAAGTTTTCTATAAAAAGAAAATTTAACGAAAAATTTTCTATAAAAAGAAAATTTAACGAAAAATTTTCTATAAAAAGAAAATTTAACGAAAAATTTTCTATAAAAAGAAAATTTAACGAAAAATTTTCTATAAAAAGAAAATTTAACGAAAAAATTTCTATAAAAAGAAAATTTAACGAAAAAATTTCTATAAAAAGAAAATTTAACGAAAAATTTTCTATAAAAAGAAAATTTAACGAAAAATTTTCTATAAAAAGAAAATTTAACGAAAAATTTTCTATAAAAAGAAAATTTAACGAAAAATTTTCTATAAAAAGAAAATTTAACGAAAAATTTTCTATAAAAAAAATTTAACGAGAAATTTTCTATAAAAAGAAAATTTAACGAAAAATTTTCTATAAAAAGAAAATTTAACGAAAATGTTCTATAAATAGAAAATTTAACGAAAATGTTCTATAAACAGAAAATTTAACGAAAATGTTCTATAAACAGAAAATTTAACGAAAAAATTTCTATAAAAATTTAACGAAAAAATTTCTATAAAAAAAATTTAACGAAAAATTTTCTATAAAAAGAAAATTTAACGAAAAATTTTCTATAAAAAGAAAATTTAACGAAAAATTTTCTATAAAAAGAAAATTTAACGAAAAATTTTCTATAAAAAGAAAATTTAACGAAAAATTTTCTATAAAAAGAAAATTTAACGAAAATGTTCTATAAATAGAAAAATTAACGAAAATGTTCTATAAACAGAAAATTTAACGAAAAAATTTCTATAAAAAATTAACGAAAAATTTTCTATAAAAAGAACATTTAACGAAAAATTTTCTATAGAAAGAAAATTTCACGAAAAATTTTTTATAAAAAGAAAATTTAATGAAAATTGTCCTTGAGCGGTACCAGAACAGTAATGTGACATTTGTGCTAAGATAGCAAATCCTCCAAACTGCCCGGAGCTCTTGTAAAAAGGGCTCTTATTAAAAGAGAATGGAGAAGCACAAGTAATGTGTGGACTACCTGTTCGAACAAAGTGTATTAATAATTTCAATCGAATAAAAAAATGAAACTATAAGTTTAGTGGTCTCGTTCTCATTAACATGCGTAGTGCACATTAAGCATTTTTCGATCTTACTCCTTAAATAAGAAAATTTATCAAAAATTCTATTAAAAATTTAAAATTCTTCTAATATTTCTCTTATTTCCATTAAAACTTTTTGAAAATGAATTTTATAAAATTCTAATTCAAATTATGTGATTTTTTTTTCGATTTAACACATATTTTCAATTTATGTCAGCTTATAAATAATCTCTTTTTAAAAAAAAAAGTAATAATATTTATTTTCCTAATTTCTTTATTCTCTTCTTTTTTTTGTAAAAAGAGGAGACTTATGAATTTTAAAAGACGTTGACAACAGTTTTAACGCCATAAATATGATTTGTAGATCATAATCCCTTCTTCGTTTCTAACCTAAAAATAAGTTTTTTCACATTTTAAAAGGTGTTTTGTTACACTGACCCTTTCAGTGAAGAAGAAGAAGAAAAAAGAGTTAAATTCAATAAAAAAGTATTTTTAAATTATTTATAAAAAAACTACAAAAACGTGAAAATTAAAAACGAAAGTGTTAAATTTTTATTTGTGATCACAAGAAAAACGTTTAGGCATTTTTTTGTGAAACACCAGCTACCAAAATAAATTATTTAACGCTTTTTTATGAATTTTTCAAATTTTTTGTTTTAAGGTAAAAAAATTTATAAACATTTTAATACCCTCCACTAACTCAAGTGCTGAAGGGGGTATATTAACTTTGTCATACTGTGTGTAACGCTAAGAAGGAATCATCTCAGACCCCATAATGTATATATGTAATTAACAGAACTGAATGAATTTTTTATAGTTCTAAAAAGTTTTTTATTTAAAGCCAGCAAACTTGGTTTAGTATATTAATAGATATAGACCGATATCTGAGGCAATCTCTTAATTTAGGTAAAGAACTTGCGTAAAATTTTTAATTATAAGTCAAACGTTTAGAATAAAATTACGCAAAAAATATTAAGTTTTATGTACTTCATTAGCATTCCAAAAATTAGCGAAATCGGTTCAGTAGAATAATAGTTATAGACAAATATATAAATAATCTCATGACTCCAAACAAGTTCCTGTGTTTTATTTAAGAAAAACGTTTACATATTGAATGGTGTATGTGTCTGTGTCTGTGTGTGTGAATTTACTTCACATGCATTTGTGGTGAAGGGTATTCAAGATTCGGCATAGCCGATTATGACATTCTTAGTTGTTTATTATTGTTTTTGTTTTATGACATAAAAATGTCGTGGCCGTTGTCATTGTTAGACTTGAAGGTGGCTTGAATATGTTTTCTTCATGTCTTCAATGCTGCCTTTGATCTTTTGTATGTGTGAGCATGTATGTGTGTGTGTGTTTGTAGTTTATGTAGATGTTTGTCATAAGAAATCTGTTGTTGTGAAAAAATATGAATTTTGAATATTAAAATTCAATAAAGTCTGCTCTCAGGCAATTCTTTTTCCATGTCCATTCAACCAGAGCCACAGACAACTAAGAAACACATTTGTTGTTGTTGTTGAGGAGTTTAGGAAATAAATCAAAATCAAACAGGAGATTTGAAAATTTTATTTTTGTTGTTGTTGTTGTTTTTTTACGTTATTAAGGCATTAAAAAATATTGAGAATTTTTTCTTTAAAATATTTTTTAATGGATTTTGAAAACAAAAGAGCCAATAGGAAATCTAATTGAATTTAATTCTCTTTATATAAAATGATTTTTAGCCATTTCCTATTGGGTTTCATTTTTATTATAAAAATACAATTATTTTAATAAATTTAGAATTCTATGCCGCACTTGTAGATTTTTTTTTTGAATTCCTTTTGGATTTATAGAACATTAAATCCATATGAATATTTTATTCATGAAAATATATTTTTTTCTATTTTTAATTTTTGAATAAATTATTGTCACGATATTG
Source organism: Cochliomyia hominivorax (assembly GCA_004302925.2). Classification (NCBI taxonomy): domain Eukaryota; kingdom Metazoa; phylum Arthropoda; class Insecta; order Diptera; family Calliphoridae; genus Cochliomyia; species Cochliomyia hominivorax. The sequence goes on along the minus strand of PYHX02000158.1, from coordinate 9,131,194 downwards.
TCCACCGATTTTACGACACATGACAATTTCAAATCGATACAGACAATCGCGTGTATTATGGGAAAAAGAACAATTGACTTGTTGCTGAGTTTTAGAAAAAAACTAAATTTTAATGTCAAAATCAAATAATTGTCAATTGATTTATTGATAAATTGCAAAATTGTAGAAAAAAAAAACAAATTTTTGTTAAGAACAGAAAATTTATAGAATTTTTTTTTATCTAAAAAATTAAAAAAAAAATAATAATAATTTTTTTTTAAATTAAAAATCATAAAAATTATGGAAAACTTCCTTAAATATTAAAAAGATTCAAAATTTCCTTTCGATATAAAAATTATTGAGAAATTCCATTAATAATTAAAAAAATATTGAAAATTTCCCTTAAATATTAAAATTATTAAGAAAATAAAATTATTAAAAATTCCTCAACAAATTTAAATTTCTTTAAAAAATTATAAAAAAAATCCTTTAAAAATAGAATTCATTTAAATTTCTTGAAATTTAAATTATTAAAAATTTCTTTAAATCTTAAAATTTACATTTTTTTCCAATTTTCTTTTAATGTTAAAACAATTAATTTTTCATAAAAATTTCATTAAAATTTTCCTTTAAAAATTGAAATTTTAAGATTTTCCTTTAAATATAAAGAAAAATTAAAGAATTTTTTTGAAATATCAAAATGATTAATTTACTTTAAAAATTAACAAAATTTTAAATTTAAAAAAAAAATTTACTTATTAAATTAAAATTATTAAAAAAAAATCCCTTAAATATAAAAATTATGAAAATTTCATTTAAATTGAAAATTTATCTCCATAATTTATCTCCCCACAAAATATTTCCGCGTTCAATAATTATTTATACCCTACGAAATCACTAGTTGTGTAGAGGATTTATCATTAAATTTGTCATTCTGCGTGTAACGCTAAGAAGTAATCACATAACTGCATGTTGGCACTTTCATTTTCACAGTTATTGACAGAACATAATAAAATTTGGACTGAATGTTTGTTGTAGTCATTAAAAGGTCTCCTATTTTAAACCCGCAAAATCGACTTAGTATATATTTAGTATCTTAGTTCAAGCGAAGAACTTTCGTAAAAATGTCAATTATAAATCGAGAAATTTTATTCCATAACAAAAATCCTCAAAATCGGTTCAGTAGAAAAAAAGTTATAGCCAAAAAATATAACTGATTTAATGACTCATTAAGTGTTCCTGTGTTACATTTACTTTTCAAAAACTTTTATATATTGTATGCATCTGTGAGTGTATGTATTAGTGTGTATGTACGTACATAGTGTATTTACTTCACACTCATTTGTGATGGAGGGTATTGAAGCTTCAACTTAACCGAATAAAGCATTCTTACTTGTTCAATTTAACTTCTAAAATAAATATTATTTCTTCTATTTCAATATGCAAATTATCATTATTTTCCTAAGCTCTTCAAATCCCCCCCAAAATATTAGAATAAATATTAAAATTTGTTTTTGAATGCCTAAAGCTTTGGATTATTTTTCTACTTCCTTTATGAAATAAATAAAATCAATGAAAAAGATTATTTTTCTTTTAATAATTTTCTTAAGAATTTTTCCTAAAATAAACTTCTAAGTCTTTTTATGGGAATCTAAATTAGCAGCTTAGAAAAATGAAATGATGATGAGGGGGAAGAAGGGGAAAATAAGTAATAGAAAAACAGTTTTTTTCATAAGAAGAAATATTTTTGCACATGACATTTTAATAAGGAAAAAATAATAAAAATCAAGTCATTAACTGAAACAAATTCGAGATAACAAGAACAGCAACAACAAATACTTAAATTAAGGAGATGTTGATTTTACATATAAGTAACTTAATTTAAACAAAACTAAAAGAGAATAACAAAAGATATACGCCAAAAATAAATGTTATGGGATTAACCCAGGAAACAATTTCTGGAGAGAAAGAGAAATTTTTCAAAAAAAATAGAAAATTGATTCAAAAATTTACCAAAAAAAAAACATTTTGATTTTTTTTTTTCAAAATTAAAATGTATTTTGAAATTTTCTTAAATATTGAACTTTTTCAAAAATTTGAAAATTTTCTTATATAAAAAAACTATTAAAAATTTCCTCATTTTTTAAAAATTATTAAAAAATTTCTTTAAATACAAAATTATAAAAAATTTCTTTTTAAATAGAAAATTTGTTTAAAATTTCCCTTTAATATAAAAATAATTCAAAATTTTCCTTTAATATAAAAATTATAAAAAATTTCCCTTAAAATAAAAAATATTTTTATTAATAATATTTAAAACAAAAGATAAATAGAAAAAATTATTAAAACAATATAAAAATAATTTTAAATTTTACCAGATATAAAATTTTTTAAAATGTCCTTAAAATAAAAAATTATAAAAAAAAATCCTTTAATTTTTAAATTATTCCAAATTTTCCTTTAAATACAAAATTATAAACAATTTCTCTATTAATATAAAATTATAAAAATTCCCCTTAATTATATAAATTAATATAAATTTCCTTTAAATATGAAAATTTTTAAAAATGTCCTTTCAATATAAAATTATAAAAAAAATCCTTTCAAATCCATAATTATTAACAATTTCTCTTTAAATAGAAAATTATTAAAAATTAATGTAAATTTCCCTTAAATATAATTTTTCTTTTAAATGTCTAATCAATAAAATACTGTAAAATTTCCCTTTAACAACAAATTATTCAAAATTTCCTTTAAATATAAAAGTTGTTAAAAATGTCCCTTCAATAAAAAATTAAAAAAATTAATATAAAAATTATAAAAATTTCCCTTTAAGTGCAAATTTATTAAAAAAATCATAAATAGAAAAATTATATTAAATTTCCCTTTAATCTAAAAATTATTTTAAATTTTCCTTATTTATAAACACTTTTGAAAATATCTTTTCCATATAAAATTAGAAAAAATTTTCCTTTATTGTAAATATTATTAAAAACTTCCCTTTGTATAAAAATTATTGAAAAATTTCCTTTAAATACAAAATTATAAACAATTTCTCTTTAAATAAAAATTTTTAAAATTTCCCTTTAAATTTAAAATTATTTAAAAAATTTTAAATTTAAATACAAATTTATTATAAATTTTCTTTAACATAAAAATTTAAAAAATATTTTTCTTTAATAAAATTTTTTTAAAATTTTCCTTTAATTAAAAAAAAATGTTAGAAAATTTCCCTTTAAATGCAAAAATAATTCAAAATTTCCCTTTAATATAAAATATTATTAAAAATTTCTTTTTTTTAATTTTCAAAAATTTCTCTTTAAAAACAAGATTATTAAAAATTCCCTTTAATATAATTTTTTTTTTTGGAAAATTTCCTTCTAATTATTTTTAAAAATGTCCCTTTAATAATTTTCTTTTTAATTCCTTTTAAAACAAAAATTACTGAAAATTTCCTATAATTATGAAAATAACTAAAAATTTCCCTTTCTAATCAAAAATTATTAAAGATGTCCTTTAAGTATAAAAATTAATTTAAAATTTCCCTTTATTGTCAAAATTATTCAAAACTTCCCTTTTCTATAAAAATTATTCAAAAATTTTCCTTTAAATACAAAATTATAAACAATTTTTCTTTAAATAAAGAGTTATTAAAAATTTCCCCTTAAATTAAAATTATTTAAACATTTTAAATTTAAATACAAATTTATTAATAATTTTTTTAACATAAAAATTAAAAAAAATCTTTAATAAAAATTTTTTCTTGGATAAAAAATTTCCTTTTATATAAAAATTATTAAAAATTTCCCTTTTTAATTAAAAATTATTAGAAAATTTTCTTAAATTTCCAAAAATTTCCCTTTAAAAAACAGATCATTAAAAATTTCCCTTAATATATATATTTTTTAAATTTCCTTTTAATAAATTGTTTAAATTTCCTTTAAATATAAAATTATTAAAAATGTCCCTTTAATTATTATTTTTTTTTAATTTCCTTTTAAAACAAAAATTACTGAAAATTTCCATATAAGTATGGAAAATAACTAAAATTTCCCTTTCTAATCAAAAATTATTAAAGATGTCCTTTAAGTATAAAAATTAATTAAAAATTTCCTTTATTTAAGAGAAGAAACTTCCGAATTTCTTTTTTAATTTTTAAAAAAAATTTCCTTAAAATGAAAATTTTTCAATATTTCCCTTCATAAGAATTTTTTTGGAAAATTCCCTTTTAAAATAATATTTTTACAATTTTATAAATTTTAATTATTTTTCTTTATCATAAAATATATTTTCGTTTTGGTTATATATTTAGTGTTTTATTCTTTGTCTAAAATTTCAATTAATTTTTCTATATTTCTGAATTTTGGAAAAAAAACCTACAAAAATGAAATGTTTACTGTGTTTTTAACATGAATTCAGTTAAATTCATAATTAAACAATTTGGATGTTAAAGACATTTATTGGTTTTATTTTCATTTTTATACCCTACACACCACATTGGTGAAGAGGGTATATAATTTTTGGCATTCCGTATATAACGCTAAGAAGGAATCATATCAGATCTCAAGATATAGACCAATCTGAGGCAACTTTTAAAGTTCAAAGCATCAAACTTTCGTAAAATTATCAATTATAATCGACAAGTAGAATGAAATTACGCCCATAACACTCAGTTGTTTTGGAGGGTATTGAAATTCGTCATAGCCGAATATAGCATTCATACTTGTCTTGTATTAACGTTGTTCCTCTTGCAACTCTTTTTTTTTCTTCGTAAGTGACTCAAACGAAAACAAACAACCAAAATTTGCTGTGTTAAAATAATGAATGAATTAAATAACTTATATGTAAGTGTTTATATGTGTGTTGTGCATAAGGTGTGTATATGAATGTTTAAGTTTGGCAACAACAAGAACGTTTTAAAAATATTTATTTGATGGGATTTTGAAAAAAAAAAACAACAACAACTAAAACTTTTTGAAAATAATTTTGAAAATTTGTTTTGTTTTTTGTGTACGAGCGCGTATGTGAGTGTGAGTGTGTCTATGTAAGTGTTTGTGATAAAATCACAATAAAACAAAAAATTAACTTAAAAAGATTTATTTAGTTTAAAATAACATTTTTACTTAACTTTGATTTATTTTATATTGTTTTTGGTTGTGTTTCATACCAGAAATTTTTGTAAATAAAATCAATTTGAGAAAAAAAAAAAAACAAGGACAGAACGCTATATTCGGTTAAGACGAACCTCATCCAACTCCCCCTTCACACCATAAATGCGTGAGAAGTAATACATACACACTCACACATACACTCCCAAACTTATACAATATATAAACGCTTTTCTTATATATAACACGTTAACACTTAATGAGTCATTAAATCAGTTGTATATTCAGCTATAACTTTTTTCATCTGAACAGATTTTTATCATTTTTGGAATGGTAATGAAGCTCGCATGATTTTAAACGGCAAAATTATTCTAATTTGTCGTTTTTAATTGACAATTTAACAAAAATTTTTCCTCAACTTAGAGGATGCTTCAGATATCGGTCTATACCTTTTAATATGCTAAACCGATTTTGCTGATTTAAAAGTGAACTTTCCAGGACTATAATAATATAACTCAGGCCAAATTTCATTGAGCTCTGTCAATTATTGTGCATGTGAGTGTGCCAACAACAGACAGACGAACGGATAATAGCTAAATCGATTCAGATTTTGATTTGATGCAAGAATATATATACATTATGTGATATAAGATGATTCCTTCACACTCACAAACGTATACAGGTATATAAGTATTTCTTAAATTAAATAACACAGGAACTTACAAATCGGTTATATTTTTGGCTATAACTCCTTTTTTCTACTGAACCGATTTTGATAATAATAGTAATGAAGTACATACAGCTTCATATTGTGGCAAAATTTCCTCTAGTTTATCGATTAATAATTAAAAATTTTTGCGAAGTTTCCGCTTGACATAAAAGTTGCCTCAGACATTCTATATCTGTTAATATATTGAACCGATTTAACTGGTTTTAAATAGGAAACTTTCTTCAAACTCTGATAAATTGTGGATGTTAGCGTGCCAACAACAGACGTACGGACGATATATAGCTAAACTGACTCAGATTTGATTTGATGTAAAAATATATATAAATTAAGGGTCTGAGATGATTTCAGGGTATAATAACATAATTCTTCATTTTATGGCAAAAAAAAAAATATATAATAATTTTTTGGTTCGGTAAATCGATTGAAAAATTTTCCCTCTAAATTTATTGAAATTTTTTGTTGTAAAATTTTATGAAACTTTTTTTTCAAGAATTTTATCTCAAAAAACAATTTTAGCTGTTAAACAAATTTTTGAAAACTGCATTATAATTCATTTTTCATTAACACTCTGCACCTGTGTCTACAAGTTTTTTGTGTCTGTTATTCATGGCTTTTTTTTGGTGTTGATTTAGCCCAAAAAACAACTTCTTTGGCTCTTCTAATGATGTAATCTTAACCTTGATGACTTTTGCTTCATTGGCAGAGACATGTTTCAATAGGGAGGGGGAAATGGGGTTTCCTCCCTTCTTCTTCTCCAAAAAATTGAAATAACTTTTTATGGTATCTTGAATAACCACCATAACGAGGGAAAATGTAAGAAAATAACTTTTTATGTTTCTGAAATATTAGAAAAGGTGGTTCCGCCTCTGGGTTTTTTTCAGTTATAAATTTTTGATGGAATTTTTTATTAATCAAGAATTTTGATGTTTCGCAATTATGGTTTTAAGTTAAATTATTGAAGAATTTTTATTTTAATTTTGCCAGACAAACATTTTATTGCACTAATTAAATGTTCATTTATATTGGCTTAAATTACACTTAACTGTCTCTTAGTAGCCTATTGAGTAGTCTATGATTGAATTTGAAATGAATATACAAATTATTGAAATTTTCCCCAAAAATAGAAAACTGGAAATTTCTCTTTTTACTAAAAATAAACAAAATCTTTAAAATTAGAAAAAATATGAAAATTATTGAAATTTGAATTTGAATAAAAAAATATTAATAATTTTTTTTCTAAAAATTTAAATTAATTAAAAATTCCCTTTTATACAAAAATTATTAAAAAATGTCACTTTAAATACAAAAATTATTAAAATTATTTTCTTTAAATACAAAATATTGAAATTTTCCTTCAATACAAACATTTTTTGGCAAATTTGCCTTGAATTTAAATTTATTTTTAACTTAAAAATTATTGAAAATTTCCTTGAATAAGAAAATTTTTGAAGAATTTTTTAACTTGGTACATTACTTAACTATCTCTTGGTAATCTATTGAGTGGTCAATCGACAAGTTTTTAATGAGCATTATTTAAAAATTTTTCACAATATCGTTTTTAACCCACAAAATATATATTGAGGTATTTTTTTATT
>PYHX02000158.1:9105139-9123682 GCA_004302925.2 Cochliomyia hominivorax | reverse complement strand
TGTTAAACAATATGAAAAGGAATAAAGCCAGATGGAAACGACACAATCGACTTTTTGTTTTTTTTTCCAGTTTTTTTCTCTTTTTTGCAAAAATGTTAAATTCAAATGAAATTGACTCGTTTAACTAGAATATCACTTTAATTTTAATTCATACAGAAAAAAAAGAACAAATAAAAGAATTTGAACATCTAACGTTACTTTCATTAAACCAACAACCCACACACACTCATACACACACATACAGATGTATTAAGAAATTTATATGAAAAATTATAGGGAAAATAAAGGAAAAACTAAATAATTAAGAGAAACAGAAGAATAAGAAGAAGAAGAAGAAAGAAAAAGAAAGAAACAAATTGCTTTCATATGATTTGATTAAAAATGAAAGAAAGACGTTTTTTTTTTTTCTTCTGCTGCTGCATTGAAAATAATGAAATTTATATTTTTTTATAGGAAAAGTTTTTTTTAGAAAAGAAAAGAAAAATAATTTGAAGAAAACTTAAAGAAACAATTAAATTAAATAAATTAGTTTTAATAAAAAAGAGATATAATTTTTGTATTTAAAAAAGAGAGAAAAAAGAGGGCAAAATGTTTTTTAAAACGAAAGTGTGAAAAATGTTGCCTTATATTATGGCCTACAGAACCAAGAAAGTTTATGAGATTTTCTTTATGGAAAATTTTTGTTTTAAGAATTTCAAGTAGTTAAAAAATAATATTTTTGTTAAAAATTTTTATTTTAATTGAAAAACTGAAATTTTAGGAAAAAAATTAAATTTTAAGAGAAAATTTGGATCTTTATGAGAAAATTGAAATTTTTACAGAAAATTGAATTTTTGAAGAGAAAAAAATAATTTTTTACAGTGAAATTCATTTTGTTAGAAAAAAAATTGTTTAATTTTATTAATTAGAATTTTTGTGTAAAATTGAATTTTTAATAAAAATAAAAAATTAAAAAAAATTAAGAAAAATATGAATTTAAAAAAAATTGGAATTTTCAAGGAAAAATTTAAGTTTTAACAAAAATTGATTTTTTTATTTTTCAATTTTAAAAAACAAAGTTTTATTCAAAAATTGAATTTTTAATGAAAATCAGATTTTTTTTTTGAGAAATTTTGAATTTTTTGTAAAAATTAAATTTCTAGTTAATTTTTATGAAAATTTGAATTTTTAGTGAAATTTAGAATTTTTGGTTAAAAATTTAATTAAGTAAAAAATTTAGTTTTTTAGTAAACATTTAAAATTTCGATCTTTCAGAAATTGTGTTTGACCACTTAAGGATCTATGTTCTTGAATTATAGCCTAAAAACGCGTTTTCTAACATTTTGAAGGTCCTATCTGACCAAAGGACTTGTTAAAAGTGGCAAAATATGTTACACCAAAAACTAATCATCCTTGGTCCTATAAGTTTTATAAACTCAAGGTTTTAATGATTGAACTATGTCCGTCCATCCACACTGTGGATTCCAAATGGTTTTTGGAAATAGTTCAATAACTTTTAAAACCGTTCAAGGTATCTTAATGAAATTGCACTCAGCTGAAATATTTTCGAGTTAGCCAAAGGGAAAAGAGGTCTCCAGCATAGTCCTGGGGCGTTTAAACAGGTGAACTTCCATAGTCGATCATCGCTTTATATTGAGTATTTGAAAATTCGTCAAAAATCCAATTAACACACGAGAATAAAAATAACAGTTTTTCTTAAATAATTACAAGTTCTATAAATCTACAAAAATGTATCTGTATTAAAAATCTCTTAAAGTTTTAGAGATATTGTGATTAGAAGTGGCTTTAAACTCTTTTTTCACCTCTTTCATTTTTATTTTTTCACTAAGCGGCTTTTTTATGACTCCTAATATTTTCCTAAAATCTGCGAAAAATCTTTACAGAATTTTAAATGATTTGCTTCAGGAATCATATAATTATATAAATCCGTTAAAGAGTTTATATTCATCTCAAGTAAGTGTGATTTTTCTTTTTTTCCCCAAAAGATCTTAATATTGAATCTCTAATAACATAAGATTTTTGCTTTGCGCTTTATTAATTTTTTAATGAATTTCAAAAAAGATCTTAATGTAAAGTTATGTAGGTTAATTCGGGAGCAGTTCGGGGCAAGATGTATTCACAAGCCCTAAAAAACTATGAGAATTTTTGAAAATAAATTTTTATTTTATTATAAATTTCTCAAATTGCAAAACTGATATTGACTTGAAATATACTTTTTACATACCTCTATATGTAGGGTCTATTTTAGAAAATAATTTAAATGAATTTCCCTAAATGACGACAAGGTAAAAATTTTAAGAGAAAAAGCAAATTTTTTTTTTTTATTTTTTCTACGATTGGGATTTTGGAGTTTTTGTAGGGAAAAAATAGGAATTGTTTAATTTTCTTATTAAAGGATAAGTTTTACACATTTAAGGCTAAAATTGAAGTCAATAGGCTTTATTTGTTTAAATTTTCTGAAAGTTTGCAGTACAACTTTATTTTTTGAGGAAAACAAAAATAAATTCAGTTTCTTCAAGAAAATTTTGCCCTCAAATTACATTTTATTAATTTTTTTCTTCAGAGATTATTAACTACTTATTTTAGCCTTTTCCTAGATATCAAATACCTTGTTTAAAAATTCCTTAGTTCTTCTTTAAACTTCATTTAGACTGTTGCTCCTAACGACCAAATGATGATATATTTTATAAAAGTATCTAAAGTTTACAGTAAAATCGAATCTGCCAGATGCGAAAAATGTTTGTTACTTAGTGTAATAATATATAATAATTATTTAAAGTAATTTATTTAAATATTTCCTCTTTGTTGAATTTAAGTGTTTCTTTTTTCAAAAATTCACACTTTTTAAAAAGGTGAAAAAGTCATCACTTTTTTTTCATATTTCCAGCTTAACATTCCTTTTTGTAAATTTATTACTTAACAAGGTGTTAAACTCTGCTTATTAACACCTTAAAATTTTTATTACATTTTCTTTTAAATATTTTTTTCAAATTGTTTTCAAATTCTTTAATTAAAAATATCCATTGAGCCAATGAAACATTTTCCGGCAAACAAAAAAATCAAATAAAAATTTATTTCCTTCACATAAATCTTTTGTCGCTTATTTTGCTATAAAAATTGTTAACAATGGAAAAAAATCCTATAAAATTTTAAATCAGAGTAAATAAAAAATATATATAGAAAAGAAAATATTTTCTTTATTGAAATCAATAAAACACATGGCTTTTGATTGATTAAGAAAAAAAAACAATTAAATTATTGTTTGGCTTAAAATTGCAACAGTTACTTGACACCTTAAAGTGGCTTTAAAACATGTAAGAATCTTATGTACGGCTATGCCGAATCTCTAGTACACTCCACCACAAATTCAAGTGAAGTAAATACATTATGTTTCGTACATACACACTCACAGACGTATACAATATACAAAAGTTTTTCTTAAATTCAACGCAGGAACATATAATGAGTCATAAAATCAGTTATATTTTTGGCTATAATTTTTTCTACTGAACCGATTTTGATAATTATTGAAAATGTTAATGAAGTACATATAACATTATATTACACCAAAATCTTATTCTAATTTGTCAATTTCCAATTGACAGTTTTACGAAAGTTCTTCGCTGGAACTTAGTGGTTGCCTCAGATATCGATATATATCTTTTGATATACTGAACCGATTTTGTTGATATTAAATAGGAAACTTCTCAGGACTTTAGCAAATATTAAAGCCAAATTTCATTTCGATTTGTCAATTATTGTGGAAGTGAGCGTGCCAACAACAAACAGACAGATGGAAAGAAAGCTAAATCGATGATTCTTTCTAAGCGTTACACACGGAATGACAAAATTAATATACTTCACCACTTGTAGGTGGTGGGGGGGGTATAAAAATAATAATTTTGTTTACTTTGGTGCAAGTGAAAAAATAATTTTGTTTACACTTTCAATTTCTGTTGTTATTTTTTCTTAAAAGAAAAAATAATTTTTTTTTATTATAAAAAATATCGTTATTGTTAATAAAGTGTTAAACACAAAAGCAAAAACCAGAAAAAAGCTAAAATGCAACAACAGTTTTTTTTGTTTAACATGAAAGAAATATAAACATACATGCATTTTGTTTCTTACAAAAACAATAAGAAACTACAACAACTACAACAATCTTAAGGTGCAAATTCCAAAAAAAAAGAAGCAAAAAGTTGTAAAACTCTTGCAAAAAAGCATTTACTTTCAATAACCCAGAACAGTTGGTGGTTTTTGGCCATGACTGTTGACTGTTGCAAACAAGATTTTCAAGAGATAAGAAAGAAAAAAAAAAAAACGTCTTTAACTCCAATTTGTAACAGTTAGAGTTATATGAACAAAAATATAAAATTAAATAAAAAAATTTATTTCTCAAATATTGAAAATCAATTCTGAATATGAACCGTATTGTTCTGAAATATTTGAACTCATAGATTTCAAACTTAATCCTTTAAACGCGAACTTTAAACCTCTTCTTAATATTATTTCTTAAACACTTTTTAATATTTCCGAAATAATATAATATTTTGGACATTAACGGTTTAGTTCTGAAATCTTTTCAGAACTTTCGGAAATTTTTATAGATTTTCAAAAAAGTACAGCTTTTGGTTTTTCCAATTTTTTAAATTTCTTATTATATTTCTCATTTTTTTTAAACCCACAATCCAAGATCTTCAATAGATACTGAAAATCTATTTTGAATATAAAACATTTAGTTCTGATTTTGTGCAGATCATTGATCATTAAAACTCAAACTTCAAGCGTTCGCTGATTTTAAATTTATATGGATTTTGAAATATTTATAAAATTTTTATATCATTCCGAATATAAGAATAAGATTCTTGAAACCAAAGCTTTCAAAAGAAAAAAAAAAGAACAGCTGTTAGTTTCACCGTTTTTTGATATTTTTTTAAATTTCCTTTATATTTTATCTTCCTGAATTCATGCTAAATTTAAGTTTATTGTGTTTTTTGATTAATAATATTCCGAACATAAACTGTAGAGTTGTGAAAGTCTTGGAATCATAGCTTTGCAAAAATAGTACAGCTTTTATTGATTGTATACGTTTTCTATAATTTAAAATTTCTGAGCTTTCAAATACTCAATAAATTCATAAGAAAAGTCCATACTTTTCTGAAATCCTTAAAGTCAAAAGTATCGTACGATGTAGGTTTAACTGGATTTTTATTTATATATTTATCCAATTTCCTCAGTTTTTATATTTTATGCCATTAAAATGATATGAACCTTTTACACTTTAAGTTTTTCACATCTGAAATAATTCTGAAATCTAACATTTTTAGCCTCTATAACTTTAGATTTTTTACATGAATCAACCTTCATATATAGACTTCAGAAAAATGTTTAAGATTAAATTCAATTCTGTAATCTTCGTTAACTGGAAAATACAAGACATAATGGTTCTGAATCTGATCGATACAAGTTTAAGTTTTATAAAATGGAAAAGATTTCTAAAATAATAAAATAGACAGAATCAGGATTTTAGTGTTTAGAAATTAGTGAATGTAGGTTTCCAAGATGCGACTCTTTTATAGGTCCACAAATATTTAAAATAACTCTCTACAGTTTTATACTCTACCAATCACAGCACAGTTTGTTCAAAATCATTTTTTTCGGGAAATAATTCTGTAAGTTTTAAACCCTTAAGAGATATCGAATTGAAATTTTGCATGCTTAAAGTACAGACAGCAATCAGGAGCGTAGACGGTGACACTATAAAGTTGGACTTTTCACTATTTTTCATTTTCGGTAAAATAAATTTATAAATTGGGACAAATAAAATTATATATAAATAGTCCTTGTCAATATCTAAAAACAGGTTTTCACGACTCACAGCTTTAGAGATATTTAAGGTGAAAAAAGGTTTAATCCATTTTCCCGTTGTTTTTAAGTGTTTCTAATCTAGCTGACTTAGTAGAGGTCCCACAATTTCCTAAAAATATTAACCAGATTTCCTATAAATTTAAAAAATTGCTATAACAACCGTATAAATATTAGAATCCGCTAAAAGGTTATGTAAATCTAAAATTGGAGCTTTGAAAACTATAGATTTTTTTTCAAAAAGGTGGTAACATTTATTCACTTATTAAATCATTTCCCTACCGAAATTCGGTCAATTTTAATAAAAACGCTAAACTGTTCAATTATCCCTAAAAATAGTTAAAATGTAAGGAAAACACCCATAAAGTATTCTCCACCGGGTGATCCTTATAACATCAGGGTGATCATTTCATTGCAAAAAAATAATAAAATTTTTACGAATGATTTATATGGATTGGGATTTTGGGTGTTTTTGCAAGGAAAAGTGGAAATTCTTTTAATTCTCTGATTTGCTCTTTGATGTCAAAATTCAAAGTTTAAGCTCTTCATGCTTTTTTGATATCAAATTATATTTCAACTAATTTTTCTTCTTCAATTTTGGTGTAAATCGGTTATACCTGGAATGAAAATCCAGTCCTCTTCTAAACAAATTTTGGTATTTCCATATTTTCCACATTTTTAGCGAATTTAAAATTTTCAATGTTTGACCAAGTTGGCCTAATTTGAAGATTTAAAAACTAGGATTCTGAACAGTTATGGACCTGTACTATTCCATATCAACTCGAAAACACCACAGCTTTAATCATGAGATATTTCATTAATATATCTCTAATGATTGAAAAGTTACAGAATTATATCCAAAAATAGTCGATTTAGTCACACTGTGCAATCGGATGGGAAAAATCAATTAAATTTCAAGGTTCCATTCACAAATTTCAATAAATGTTTTTTTAGACAAAAAACTTAAAAATGTGTCTGCTTAAAATCTGACTTTTTGAGTTAAGACTATTGTGCAGTAAATGAGTGTTATATCGTTAAAATAAATCTTCAAATAAAGATATTTTTATTTTCATAATTTTTACTTTTAGAAATATATTTTCATGTTAAAAGGGCATAAATTTATGACTTCCTCTTTTTCTAAAAAAAAAAACTGATAGATTTTTATAGCAAATTTTTATTTAAACGTTTCAGTCGAATTGCATTTATCTCAGCTTTTATTTAGATAATTTAATGACTTTAATGATATATTTTTATTGATTCTATTGAAATGATTGTTCAAATACTCTTAAAAAACAAATTTAGCTTTTTAAGCTCTTATTTGTGTTCCAGCAAAAACAAAATATTTCTAACAAATTTCCTAAATCCAACATTTAATACACTTTTCCTATTATACGACCGAAAAAGAGAAAATATGTTGTTATTTTTTATTTTATGTTATTTTCATGAAAACATATCCTTTTAATAATAAACTCCACCATTCCCCTGAATATATTGAACCCCAAACCGAAAATTCTGTTAAGTTCATCTAAAAGGAGAGTATTTTTCTTTTTGAAGGATGAACCAGAGAAAAAGATGATAAAGAATAAAAACTAAAGTTGATGGCAGTAAGAAAATTATAGAAAAATAAACTCAATTTATGAGTGAACACGTACCGAAAAAAAGATGATAATAAAAACAATAAAAGGAGTGAATAAATGAATGAATGAATGAATGAAAGAATGACTGAAACTGAAAATAACATTTTCTCCGAACAGACAGCAGAATGTAAGATGTTGAGAAAAACAAGTTAGAATGATATAATCGGCATTGCCGAATCATTAATGTCCTCTACCACAAATGCGTGTGAAATATATACGTTATGTTTCATCCATACAAACTCACATACGCACACTCACTGACCTAAACAATATATAAACGTTCTCCTTAAATATAACTCGCAACGCCTTAGTAGTCATGGTATCAGTTATAATTTTTGCTATAACTTTTTTTCTACTGAACCGATTTTGATTATGGTAATGAAGTATATAATAAGTATATAAGTTCTTCGCTTGAATTTAGAGATTATCTCAGATATCGGTCAATATCCTTTAATATACTGAACTGATTTTGTTAATTTAAAGTGGGGAAACTTCTCAGAACTATAACGAATACTCGAGGCAAATTGTATTGAGCTCTGTCAATTATTATAGATGTGAGCGTGCCAAAATGCAGACAGATTGACATAGCTAAATCGGCCCAGATTTTGATGCAGGAATATATAGCAAATACTTGGGCTAAATTCCATCGGGTTCTGTCAATTATTGTTGATGTGAGCCAATAACAGACAGACAAAAGGACATAACTAAATCGTCTCAGATATACGTTATGGTATCTGATATCTGCATTACACACGAAATTACAAAGTTAATATACCCACTTCACCACTTGTGGTGGTGTAGGGTATTAAAAAACAAAAATTATATATAAAAAAGTGCCTTTTTCGAAACGTAACGATTCTAATAAAGAATTTTTTTATGGCAAAAAAGGGAGAAAAATATATAAATGATTGCCCCATAAAAATACACACATATACACACACACACACATATGTACATATAAAATGAAATACAAAAATAACAATAAAAATATTGGAAAAATTACATGAAAACTGTAGGAAGTTGTTCCCCGGGAATGCAAGAATAAATAATCCAAAACACAAGTACAAATAAATGTATATACTTGTATTCCATCTCATATTAAAGTCGTTGAGGATGAAGACTATGATGTCTTTACCATTAAAAAAAAGAGCCCTCAATTGCAAGAGGAGTCACTCACTCAGTAAGTCAGTTAGTACTTATGACTGTAAATGTATGCAGATGGATACCAACCAAACAAATGTTCAATGGGGGAGAGAGAGAGAGAGTTAACATAAGGAAGAATATCTAAAAGATATGGATACACAACAACAACAACAAGCAAATAAATACCATTACAAATATTATTAACAACATTCATATATACACAAACATACATCCATTCGCCCATCTAACCATCTATCGAGCCATGGAGTCATTTCAGACAGACCAAACATCCAGCCATCTAGTCAGCCATTGAGTAGGATGAATTTTTGTTTGTGTGTTTTGTGTAGAAAAGGAGGAGATAAGATGAGAATAACAAAAATAGTATCTATTACGGATGATAGAGTTATAACAAGGGAAATGTACACAAGACAACAATTTCATGTTATTAAAGTTGTTATTGCACTATTACCCTTTCTCTCTCCCTTCCAGTTTCGTAAAATAGTTCTTAAAGTTATGGAAGAATGTGATGAGGGTCTTTACTAAAGTTGCGAATAATAAAAGGAAAGTAATCGATTAAGAACGTTTGGATAGAAATAAGGCAAAATAAATTTGTTGCCTTTTCAGCTCATTTTCACGAATTTTTTATATTTTGCACCCTTTTCTATTTTTATAAGAAAAAATTTTATAAATTTGTGTTTTAAGAAAAATTTTCTTAAAATTTGTTTTTTAAGAGAATTTTTCGAAATTTTTTCTTCTTTATTTTTTAAGAGAAAATTTCTGTTAAATTTTCTTTTAAGAGAATTTGTTAAAATTCTTTCTCAAAAGGAAATATTTTCAAATATTCGCTTCTCTTCTAAGGGAACTTTTTCTAAAATTTGTATTTAAGAGAATTTTTTCTCCTTTAGAAAATTTTTTCTAAAATTCTCTGTTTAGAGATTCTTTCTAAAATTCTCTTTAAAAAGATTTTTTAACGCAAATTTTTCTTAAAACCTCAATCTTAAGAGAAATTTAACCAAAATTTATTTATCAAGAGAATTTTTCTTCTAAGAGATTTATTTCCTCAAATCCTCATTAAAATTCATCTTCACAGGAATTTTACTTAAAATTCTCTTTTAAGAAACAGTTCTTTAAACATTCTTTTCTAAAAATATTCATTTCAAATTATCCCCTGAAAGAAAATTTTCCAAAGTTCTGAGTTAATTTCTTCTTCAAAAATTATTTTCTCAAAATTTGCATTTGAAAAGAAATTGTCTCCAAAAATCTTATTTAAAAGAAATTGTTACGAAAATTCTCACTTAAGAGCAAATATCTTTTAAATTCTCTTAAAAAAATTCACTAGAATTATGTTTTAAGAGAAAAATTATCTACCAAGAGAAAATGTTTCTAGAGTCTCCTTTTGGAGAAAAGCTTTCTTAAATCCTTTTTAAGGAAATTATCTCTAAATTTTTTATTTAAGAGAATCTGTCTACAAAACTTCTCAAATAAGGAAACTTATATCTAAAATTCTCATTTAGGAAAATTTTTTTTAAATTCTAATTTTAGGGAAAAAACTTTCTAACAGAAAATTTTTAAAAATTTCGCCTTCAAGAGAGATAAACAGAAATTTCCCCTGAAATTCTTGTTTAAGAGAAAATTTCTTATTAACGGGAATTTACCAAAGTTTTCTTTTAGGAGAAATTTTCTATTAATTTTTCTTTCAAAAAGAATTTTCATAAAGATTCTCTGTAAAGATAATTTTGTTATTTCCTTTTTTTGGGAAAATTTCAAAAATTTCATTTTTAAGGATTTTTTCTGAATTTTCTTCTCATAGTGGAATTTTTCTAAATTAAATTTTTAGAGAAAATCATTTCTTCTCTATTAATTTTTTTTCATAAAATTACTTTCTGTAGAAATTTTTTCAAAAATTCCCTTTTCTTTTGAAAAAAATTTCTCTTAAATTTTTAAGAATTTTCTTTAAAATTTCGTTTTCAGATAAAATTTTCGAATTAAAAATATTGAAATTATTCAGAACTATCAAATCACTTAACCACAAATAAACGAGAGAAGAAAACATTCATATTTTAACGATATTTTTCATGTTACCGTTACATGGAACTTAAACTAAAAAGCAACGATAACAACAACATAAACCCACATTTATTTGTAGTTCTCTTTACAACTCTTATACAAATCCACAAATACCATCATAAAATATAAAAAAGTCCTTGGGTGGTTCATGAGTATTATTGTTTTGGAGTTTTGCTTAAAGGTCTTTTTGCTGTTGTTGCTGGTGCTGCTGCAATATTAGTCAAGCCAAAGTAGGCATTATTTGCATATTTGCCAGTCTATTAAAACTTTCATGTTTGGAAAAAACAATAACAACAAATAAGAATTAAAAAAAAAAAAAAACAAAACAAATAAAAGAAAAAAAAACATACTAAATCCAAACAATAAATAATAAGAGGCAGAGGTAAGAATCCTAAAAAATTCTCTAAACTGTTAAGAATTACAGAAACAAGGTGACCAGTTTTATTGGTTGGTATTGGAAGAAGGAGACGGGGGATAAAGTAGGTCAAGACAATTGGATTATTGATAATTAAGGAAAAGAGGAAAAAGGAAAGAAATATTAAGATAAAATGCAAATTAGTGATAAAATTTAGATAAGGACTTCAAGGATTTTATTATAAAGAGGAAATTTCACTAAATTTTATTTGTATAGAAAATTTTTACTAAATTTCTTTTTTATAGGAATTTTTCAAGAATTCCTTTCTATAGAAATTTTTCAAAAACTTTCCTTTTAATAGAAAATTTTCAAAAAATGCCTTTTCTATAGAAAATTTTCTAAATAAATCCTTTCTAGAGAAATTTTTAAAAAAATTTCTTTTCTATAGAATTTAAAAAAAAATTCTTTTGAATAGAATTTTCTCTGAAAATTTCCCTTCTATAAAATTTTTCTAAAAATTTCCTTTGAATAGAATTTTTTTTTTAAATTACATTTCTATAAATTTTCTTTAAATTTCCTTTATATAGGAAATTTTCTGTAAATTTCCTTTTTATAGGAAATTTTCTGTAAATTTTCTTTTTATAGGAAATTTTCTGTAAATTTTCTTTTTAATGGAAATTTTCTGTAAATTTTCTTTTTAATGGAAATTTTCTGTAAATTTTCTTTTTATAGGAACTTTTCTGTAAATTTCCTTTTTATAGGAAATTTTCTGTAAATTTCCATTTTATAGGAATTTTTTTTGTAAATTTCCTTTTTAAAGGGAATTTTCTGTAAATTTCCTTTTTATAAGAAAATTTTCTGTGAATTTCCTTTTTATAGGAAATTTTCTGTGAATTTCCTTTTTATAGGAAATTTTATGTAAATTTCCTTTTTATAGGAAATTTTCTGTAAATTTCCTTTCTATAGGAAATTTTCTGTAAATTTCCTTTTTATAGGAAATTTTCTGTAAATTTCCTTTTTATAGGAAATTTTCTGTAAATTTCCTTTTTATAGGAAATTTTCTGTAAATTTCCTTTTTATAGGAAATTTTCTGTAAATATCCTTTTTATAGGAAATTTTCTGTAAATTTCCTTTTTATAGGAAATTTTCTGTAAATTTTCTTTTTATAGGAACTTTTCTGTAAATTTCCTTTTTATAGGAATTTTTTTTGTAAATTTCCTTTTTATAGGAAATTTTCTGTGAATTTCCTTTTTATAAGAAAATTTTCTGTGAATTTCTTTTTTATAAGAAAATTTTCTGTGAATTTCCTTTTTACAGGAAATTTTCTGTGAATTTCCTTTTTATAGGAAATTTTCTGTAAATTTCCTTTCTATAGGAAATTTTCTGTGAATTTCCTTTTTATAGAAAAGTGTTTTTTTGTTGTAATTTTGATTAATTTTTCTATTTCAAAAAAATGTTCGGTATTTAAAACAATTTTTCACAAAAGAAAATTTATGCATTTATTTTGCAACACTTAAAACAACCTTTTTCATTATTTCAAACGTTAAATCAGCATCATAAAACATTTTTAAAAATACCCTTTTTGGACTATGAAGTTAACAGCAGTAACAACAACAACAACAACAAAAACTATTAAAAATTAACAAATACACCATAAATCGTAACACATGCAATAAATGCAACAACAACAACAACAAACAATTCAAAAATTGCAATAAAAGTTGAAAGCAAAATGTGGAAACAAACTAATTTATAGTGAAAGGTAAACAAACGAATATTTATAACGAATTACAGGCCATCAGAGGTAAAACCTGGTGCCAACCATTGACCATTGTTATACAACAAAACTAATACCAAACCGAGCAACCAACTAACCAACAGTGAGAGAGCACTGCTGGTGCTGATGGTGATGCTGCTGTTGGTTGATCTGATCCTATTGCTTACTCGGTCTATAGTCAGTGGCAGACACACTTGAACTGTTTTCTTTTTTTTCCTTCACTACGAAAAAAAATTCAAAAATTTACATTTACACACAAACACACACATTGGCGAAACATAAATGCATTAAAATACCAACACACTGGCAATTATAACATGACTGGAGCAAAACTTAAATCAAAAAAAAAATTTAGTATTTTAATGAATGAATGAATGAATGAATGAATGAATGAATGAATGAATGGGAAAACAAATGGAGATTTTGCATGTTGGCATTAAAATGCAAAATTGCAATTGTTATTATTACAACAACAACAGTGAACTCTAACATTCAAGGAATTTTTATTCTACACTTTCCCAATATTCAGGGGGTTTGAAATTACATTTTGGGAATTTTGGCAAAGAAAAACAAAACTTCCTTAAAAATATCAAATGAGTCTAAAATATATTTTCATGCTGAAGGTTGAAGAAGTTAAATAGCAGGAAATTATATAACACTTAACGCTTTCCAAATAATCGAAAAGAGAATCACAAAATAAAGGCATTTTCTTATTATACCCTCCACCATCACAAGTAGTGAATACGATATATAAACTTTGTCTTTCCTTGTGTAACGCTAAGAAGGAATCATCTCAGAACACACTATGTTTATATGTATATACTTGCATTTAATCCAAATCTGAGTCGATTTAGCTAAGTCTGTCTGTTTGTCCGACTGTCTGCCTGCTGCTGGTACGCTAACATCCATTGTAATTGACAGAGATCAATGAAATTTGATCTGAGTATTTGCAATAATCCTGAGAAGTTTCCTATTTAAAACCAGTAAAAACGGTTTACTATATTAAAAGCTATAGACCGATATCTGAGGCAACCCCTAAATTCAAGCGAATTTTTTTTTTCATTTTTTTGTCACGCTTTTCCTAATGACTAAAGAGAGAATCACAAAATCATTTCATTTTCTTAATTTTTTGGTTATATTCCCTTATTATCGGCAGCTACTGTTCAATTTATCTGGAAATCCTTGTTTAGCAAACTTTGTTTCTAAACCAAAATACTAAAACAAAACATTTCAACTATTAGGAACCAAGAAAGAGAGACGAGAACGCGTAGCAGAGAGAATTAACAACAAATTCGCCTGCAGATTATTTTTATCGCATTTAAATCCTCAACAAAAACTACAATTTACACACACTTTTAGAAAGTATTGTAGAGAGAGCGAGAGAAAACAAAAGTTCAAACATTCTATTTCTCTTCTCCCCTCCTCTCCGCCAGCCTTTGAAAATTTCTATTTTTCTATTAACAATTTTCCAATTAAAGCTTTTTTGGGGGTTTTTAGAAAAGAATCAAAAGTTACATGAGAACATTTTAATGTTAGCTCACACATGGATTATAATGCATTTTTGTTGTTATTGTTGTTGTTTATTGTTGTTGCTACTAAAGCATTACATTGCATTGCATTGCAATACATTTGCACTGGTGTTGCAAATGAGTTGTTAATTGGATTTTAATTTAATGAAAAAATTCTTTGAATTTTTCTGTTAAATGAAACAATAAAAGAAAATTACAAAAACAACACAAAAATCTTTCTAAAAAAGGAAAATTAATGAAATTTTGTTTTTATTAGAAAATATTTTTATTTTTTGTTAAAAAAGAAAAATTAGAAAATTTTTCTCACAAAAGAAAATTTTGTAGAAAAAGAAAATTGGGAAAAAAATATATGAAATGCAAATTTAATTAAATTTAAAAAATCTTGTAAAAATCCTTTAAAAGCTGAGAAAATTTCCTTTAAAAAGAATTTTTTCTTAAAACCTTAATTCAGTCAAAAATTACTTCAAAACGTAAATTCGATGAAAATTTCCCTTCAAAGCGACTTTTTCAAAAGTTTTTTTAACAGGAAATTAAACGAATATTTTCCGAAAAAAAAAAGAAAATTTATTGAAAATTCTCCAAAAAAAAAAAAATTTGACGAGAATTTCCAAAAAAAGAAAATTACCAAAAAAATATGCAAAAAAAAAAAAAGAAATTTTAACGAAAAATTCAACGAAAATTTTCCACAAAACGGAAATTCAACGAAAACTTTCCATAAAAAATTCAACGAAAATTTTCCATTAAAAGAAAATTCAACGAAATTTTTTCATAAAAAGAAAATTAAACGAATATTTTCCATAAAAAAAGAAAATTTAACGAAAATTCCTATAAAAAAATCTTAACAAAAATTTCTATAAATAGAAAATCTTAACGAAAATTTTCTATAAATTGAAAATTTTAACGAAAATTTCCTATTTATAGAAAATTTTAACGAAAATTTTCTATTTATAGAAAATCTTAACGAAAATTTTCTATAAATAGAAAATCCTAACGAAAATTTTCTATAAATAGAAAATCTTTACGAAAAATTTCTGTTAATAGAAAACCTGAACGAAAATTTTCTATAAATAGAAAATCTTAACGAAAATTTTCTATAAGTAGAAAATCTTAACGAATATTTTCTATAAATAGAAAATCTTAACGACAATTTTCTATAAATTTAACGAAAATGTTCTATAAACAGAAAATTTAACGAAAATGTTCTATAAAATGAAAATTTAACGAAAAATTTTCTATAAAAAGAAAATTTAACGAAAAATTTTCTATAAAAAGGAAATTTAACGAAAAATTTTCTATAAAGAGGAAATTTAACGAAAAATTTTCTATAAAGAGGAAATTTAACGAAAAATTTTCTATAAAGAGGAAATTTAACGAAAAATTTTCTATAAAAAGAAAATTTAACGAAAAATTTTCTATAAATAGAAAATCTTAACGAAAATTTTCTATAAAAAGAAAATTTAACGAAAATTTTTTTATAAAAAGAAAATTTAACGAAAAATTTTCTATAAAAAGAAAATTTAACGAAAAATTTTCTATAAAAAGAAAATTTAACGAAAAATTTTCTATAAAAGGAAAATTTAACGAAAAATTTTCTATAAATAGAAAATCTTAACGAAAATTTTCTATAAAAGGAAAATTTAACGAAAAATTTTCTATAAATAGAAAATCTTAACGAAAATTTTCTATAAATTGAAAATTTTAACGAAAATTTCCTATTTATAGAAAATTTTAACGAAAATTTTCTGTTAATAGAAAATCTTAACGAAAATTTTCTATAAATAGAAAATCCTAACGAAAATTTTCTATAAATAGAAAATCTTTACGAAAAATTTCTGTTAATAGAAAACCTGAACGAAAATTTTCTATAAATAGAAAATCTTAACGAAAATTTTCTATAAGTAGAAAATCTTAACGAATATTTTCTATAAATAGAAAATCTTAACGACAATTTTCTATAAATTTAACGAAAATGTTCTATAAACAGAAAATTTAACGAAAATGTTCTATAAAATGAAAATTTAACGAAAAATTTTCTATAAAAAGAAAATTTAACGAAAAATTTTCTATAAAAAGAAAATTTAACGAAAAATTTTCTATAAAAAGAAAATTTAACGAAAAATTTTCTATAAAAGGAAAATTTAACGAAAAATTTTCTATAAATAGAAAATCTTAACGAAAATTTTCTATAAAAGGAAAATTTAACGAAAAATTTTCTATAAATAGAAAATCTTAACGAAAATTTTCTATAAATTGAAAATTTTAACGAAAATTTCCTATTTATAGAAAATTTTAACGAAAATTTTCTGTTGATAGAAAATCTTAACGAAAATTTTCTATAAATAGAAAATCCTAACGAAAATTTTCTATAAATAGAAAATCTTTACGAAAAATTTCTGTTAATAGAAAACCTGAACGAAAATTTTCTATAAATAGAAAATCTTAACGAAAATTTTCTATAAGTAGAAAATCTTAACGAATATTTTCTATAAATAGAAAATCTTAACGACAATTTTCTATAAATTTAACGAAAATGTTCTATAAACAGAAAATTTAACGAAAATGTTCTATAAAATGAAAATTTAACGAAAAATTTTCTAAAAAAAGAAAATTTAACGAAAAATTTTCTATAAAAAGGAAATTTAACGAAAAATTTTCTATAAAGAGGAAATTTAACGAAAAATTTTCTATAAAGAGGAAATTTAACGAAAAATTTTCTATAAAGAGGAAATTTAACGAAAAATTTTCTATAAAGAGGAAATTTAACGAAAAATTTTCTATAAAAAGAAAATTTAACGAAAAATTTTCTATAAAAGGAAAATTTAACGAAAAATTTTCTATAAATAGAAAATCTTAACGAAAATTTTCTATAAAAGGAAAATTTAACGAAAAATTTTCTATAAATAGAAAATCTTAACGAAAATTTTCTATAAATAGAAAATTTAACCAAAAATTTTCTATAAAAAGAAAATTTAACGAAAAATTTTCTATAAAAAAAAAGAAAATTTAACGAAAAATTTTCTATAAAAAAAGAAAATTTAACGAAAAATTTTCTATAAAAAAAGAAAATTTAACGAAAAATTTTCTATAAAAAAAGAAAATTTAACGAAAAATTTTCAATAAAAAAAGAAAATTTTACGAAAAATTTTCAATAAAAAAAAGAAAATTTTACGAAAAATTTTCAATAAAAAAAAGAAAATTTAACGAAAAATTTTCTATAAAAAAGATAATTTAACGAAAAATTTTCAATAAAAAAAGAAAATTTAACGAAAAATTTTCAATAAAAAAAAGAAAATTTAACGAAAAATTTTCAATAAAAAAAAGAAAATTTAACGAAAAATTTTCTATAAAAAGAAAATTTAACGAAAAATTTTCTATAAAAGAAAATTTAACGAAAAATTTTCTATAAAAGAAAATTTAACGAAAAATTTTCTATAAAAGAAAATTTAACGAAAAATTTTCTATAAAAGAAAATTTAACGAAAAATTTTCTATAGAAGAAAATTTAACGAAAAATTTTTTTATAAAAGAAAATTTAACGAAAAATTTTTTATAAAAGAAAATTAAACGAAAAATTTTCTATAAAAAATTAATAAAAATTTTCCTTGAGCGGTACCAGAACAGTAATGTGACATTTGTGCTAAGATAGCAAATCCTCCAAACTGCCTGGAGCTCTTGTAAAAAGGACTCTTGTTAAAAGAGAATGGAGGAGCACAAGTAAGGTGTGGACTACCTGTTCGAACAAAGTGATGAATTGTATTAATAATTTCAATCGAATAAAAAAATGAAACTATAAGTTTAGTGGTCTCGTTCTCATTAACATGCGTAGTGCACATTAAGAATTTTTCGATCTCACTCCTTAAATAAGAAAATTTATCCAAAATTCTATTCAAATTTAAAATTCTTCTAATATTTCTTTTATTTCCATTAAAAACTTTTTGAAAATGAATTTTATAAAATTTTAATTCAAATTATGTGATTTTTTTCCGATTTAACACATATTTTCAATTTATGTCAGATTATAAATTATCTCTTTTTTAAAAAAAGTAATAATATTTATTTTCCTAATTTCTTTATTCTCTTCTTTTTTTTTTTTTTTTGTAAAAAGAGGAGACTTATGAATTTTAAAATACGTTGACAACAGTTTTAATGCCATAAATATGATTTGTAGATC
>PYHX02000158.1:9032222-9095607 GCA_004302925.2 Cochliomyia hominivorax | reverse complement strand
ACAACAAAACTAATACCAAACCGAGCAACCAACTACCAACAGTGAGAGAGCACTGCTGGTGCTGATGGTGATGCTGCTGTTGGTTGATCTGATCCTATTGCTTACTCGGTCTATAGTCAGTGGCAGACACACTTGAACTGTTTTCTTTTTTCCTTCACTACGAAAAAAAAATTCACAAATTTACATTTACACACAACCACACACAATGCACATTGGCAAAACATAAATGCATTAAAATACCAACACACTAACAATTATAACATGACTGGAGCAAAACTTAAATCAAAAAAAAAAAATTTAGTATTTTAATGAAATGAATGAATGAATGAATGAATGGGAAAACAAATGGAGATTTTGCATGTTGGCATTAAAATGCAAAATTGCAATTGTTATTATTACAACAACAACAACAGTGAACTCTAACATTCAGGAATTTTTATTCTACACACTTTCCCAACATTCAGGGGGTTTGAAATTACATTTTGGGAATTTTGGCAAAGAAAAACAAAACTTCCTTAAAAATATCAAATGAGTCTAAAATATATTTTCATGCTGAAGGTTGAAGAAGTTAAATAGGCAGGAAATTATATAACACTTAACGCTTTCCAAATGATCGAAAAGAGAATCATACAATAAAGGCATTTTTCTTATTATACCCTTCACCATCACAAATAGTGAATACGATATATTAACTTTGTCTTTTCTTGTGTAACGCTAAGAAGGAATCATCTCAGAACACACTATGT
This sequence comes from Cochliomyia hominivorax, assembly GCA_004302925.2. NCBI lineage: Eukaryota > Metazoa > Arthropoda > Insecta > Diptera > Calliphoridae > Cochliomyia > Cochliomyia hominivorax. The sequence continues at coordinate 9,094,861 of PYHX02000158.1, read as the reverse complement.
TATATGTATATACTTGCATTTAATCCAAATCTGAGTCGATTTAGCTAAGTCTGTCTGTTTGTCCGACTGTCTGCCTGCTGCTGGTACGCTAACATCCATTGTAATTGAGAGAGATCAATGGTATTTGGTCTAAGTATTTGCAATAATCCTGAGAAGTTTCCTATTTAAAACCGTAAAAAGGGTTTATTATATTAAAAGCTATAGACCGATATCTGAGGCAACCCCTAAATTCAAGCGAAAAATTGTTTCCTTTTTTTGTCACGCTTTTCCCAATGACTAAAGAGAGAATCACAAAATAATATCATTTTCATAATTTTTTGGTTATATTCCCTTATTATCGGCAGCTACTGTTCAATTTATCTGGAAATCCTTGTTTAGCAAACTTTGTTTCTAAACCAAAATACTAAAACAAAACATTTCAACTATTAGGAATCAAGAAAGAGAGACGAGAGCGCGTAGCAGAGAGAATTAACAACAAATTCGCCTGCAGATTATTTTTATCGCATTTAAATCCCCAACAAAAACTACAATTTACACACACTTTTAGAAAGTATTGTAGAGAGAGAGAGAGAGAGAGAGAAAAAACAAAAGTTCAAACATTCTATTTCTCTTCTCCCTCCTCTCCTCCAGCCTTTGAAAATTTCTATTTTTCTATTAACAATTTTCCAATTAAAGCTTTTTTGGGGGTTTTTAGAAAAGAATCAAAAGTTACATGAGAACATTTTAATGTTATCTCACACATGGATTATAATGCATTTTGTTGTTTTTGTTGTTGTTTATTGTTGTTGCTACTAAAGCATTACATTGCAATGCATTGCAATACATTTGCACTGGTGTTGCAAATGAGTTGTTAATTGGATTTTAATTTAATGAAAAAATTCTTTGAATTTTTCTGTTAAATGAAACAATAAAAGAAAATTACAAAAACAACACAAAAATCTTTCTAAAAAAGGAAAATTAATGAAATTTTGTTTTTATTAGAAAAGATTTTTATTTTTGATAAAAAATAAAAAAAATACAAAAATTTTCTCACAAAAGAAAATTTTGTAGAAAAAGGAAATTGGAAAAATATATGAAATGCAAATTTAATTAAATTCAAAAAATCTTGTAAAAATCCTTTAAAAGCTGAGAAAATTTCCTTTAAAATGAATTTTTCTTATAACCTTAATTTAGTCAAAAATTACTTCAAAACGTAAATTCGATGAAAATTTCCCTTCAAAGCGACTTTTTCAAAAATTTCTTTTAAACAGGAATTTAACGACAATTTTCTAAAAAAAAAAAATAAATTTTATTGAAAATTCTCCAAAAAAAGAAAATTTGACGAAATTTCCAAAACAAGAAACTTTAACGAAAATTTCCCAACAAAAAAGAAAATTTACGAGAAATTCCAAAAAAAAAAATTACCGAAAAAAATTGCAAAAAAAAAAAGAAATTTTAACGAAAAATTCAACGAAAATTTTCCACAAAAAGGAAATTCAACGAAAACTTTCCATAAAAAATTTAACGAAAATTTTCCATTAAAAGAAAATTCAACGAAATTTTTTCATAAAAAGAAAATTGAACGAATATTTTTTTATAAAAAGAGAATTCAACGAATACTTTCTATAAAAAAGAAATCTTAACGAAAATTTTCTATAAAAAGAAAATTTAACGAAAAATTTTCTATAAAAAGAAAATTAAACGAATATTTTTATAAAAAGAGAATTCAACGAATATTTTCTATAAAAAAAGAAAATTTAACGAAAATTTCTATAAATAGAAAATCTTAACGAAAATTTTCTATAAATAGAAAATCTTAACGAAAAATTTTATATAAAAAGAAAATTTAACGAAAAATTTTATATAAAAAGAAAATTTAGCGAAAAATTTTCTATAAAAAGAAAATTTAACGAAAAATTTTCTATAAAAAGAAAATTTAACGAAATGTTCTATAAACAGAAAATTTTACGAAAAATTTTCTATAAAAAAATTAACGAAAATTTTCTATAAAAAAAAATTAACGAAAAAATTTTCTATAAAAAGAAATTTAACGAAAAATTTCCTATAGAAAGAAAATTTAACGAAAATTTCCTATAGAAAGAAAATTAACCGAAAAATTTCCTATAGAAAGAAAATTTAACGAAAAATTTTCTATAGAAAGAAAATTTAACGAAAACTTTTCTATAAAAAGAAAATTTAACGAAAAGTTTTCTATAAAAAGAAAATTTAACGAAAAATTTCTATAAAAAGAAAATTTAACGAAAAATTTTCTATAAAAAGAAAATTTAACGAAAAATTTCTATAAAAAGAAAATTTAAGCGAAAAATTTTCTATAAAAAGAAAATTTAACGAAAAAATTTCTATAAAAAGAAATTTAACGAAAAATTTCTATAAAAAGAAATTTAACGAAAAATTTTCTATAAAAAGAAAATTTAACGAAAAATTTTCTATAAAAAGAAAATTTAACGAAAAATTTTCTATAAAAAGAAAATTTAACGAAAAAATTTTCTATAAAAAGAAAATTTAACGAAAAATTTTCTATAAAAAAAATTTAACGAGAAATTTTCTATAAAAAGAAAATTTAACGAAAAATTTTCTATAAAAAGAAAATTTAACGAAAATGTTCTATAAATAGAAAATTTAACGAAATGTTCTATAAACAGAAAATTTAACGAAAATGTTCTATAAACAGAAAATTTAACGAAAAAATTTCTATAAAAATTTAACGAAAAAATTTCTATAAAAAAAATTTAACGAAAAATTTTCTATAAAAAGAAAATTTAACGAAAAATTTTCTATAAAAAGAAATTTAACGAAAAATTTTCTATAAAAGAAAATTTAACGAAAAATTTTCTATAAAAAGAAAATTTAACGAAAAATTTTCTATAAAAAGAAAATTTAACGAAAATGTTCTATAATAGAAAAATTAACGAAAATGTTCTATAAACAGAAAATTTAACGAAAAAATTTCTATAAAAAATTAACGAAAAATTTTCTATAAAAAGAACATTTAACGAAAAATTTTCTATAGAAAGAAAATTTCACGAAAAATTTTTTATAAAAGAAATTTAATGAAAATTGTCCTTGAGCGGTACCAGAACAGTAATGTGACATTTGTGCTAAGATAGCAAATCCTCCAAACTGCCCGGAGCTCTTGTAAAAAGGGCTCTTATTAAAAGAGAATGGAGAAGCACAAGTAATGTGTGGACTACCTGTTCGAACAAAGTGTATTAATAATTTCAATCGAATAAAAAAATGAAACTATAAGTTTAGTGGTCTCGTTCTCATTAACATGCGTAGTGCACATTAAGCATTTTTCGATCTTACTCCTTAAATAAGAAAATTTATCAAAAATTCTATTAAAAATTTAAAATTCTTCTAATATTTCTCTTATTTCCATTAAAAACTTTTTGAAAATGAATTTTATAAAATTCTAATTCAAATTATGTGATTTTTTTTCGATTTAACACATATTTTCAATTTATGTCAGCTTATAAATAATCTCTTTTTAAAAAAAAAAGTAATAATATTTATTTTCCTAATTTCTTTATTCTCTTCTTTTTTTTGTAAAAAGAGGAGACTTATGAATTTTTAAAAGACGTTGACAACAGTTTTAACGCCATAAATATGATTTGTAGATCATAATCCCTTCTTCGTTTCTAACCTAAAAATAAGTTTTTCACATTTTAAAAGGTGTTTTGTTACACTGACCCTTTCAGTGAAGAAGAAGAAGAAAAAAGAGTTAAATTCAATAAAAAAGTATTTTTAAATTATTTATAAAAAAAACTACAAAAACGTGAAAATTAAAACGAAAGTGTTAAATTTTTATTTGTGATCACAAGAAAAACGTTTAGGCATTTTTTTGTGAAACACCAGCTACCAAAATAAATTATTTAACGCTTTTTTATGAATTTTTCAAATTTTTTGTTTTAAGGTAAAAAAATTTATAAACATTTTAATACCCTCCACTAACTCAAGTGCTGAAGGGGGTATATTAACTTTGTCATACTGTGTGTAACGCTAAGAAGGAATCATCTCAGACCCCATAATGTATATATGTAATTAACAGAACTGAATGAATTTTTTATAGTTCTAAAAAGTTTTTTATTTAAAGCCAGCAAACTTGGTTTAGTATATTAATAGATATAGACCGATATCTGAGGCAATCTCTTAATTTAGGTAAAGAACTTGCGTAAAATTTTTAATTATAAGTCAAACGTTTAGAATAAAATTACGCAAAAAATATTAAGTTTTATGTACTTCATTAGCATTCCAAAAATTAGCGAAATCGGTTCAGTAGAATAATAGTTATAGACAAATATATAAATAATCTCATGACTCCAAACAAGTTCCTGTGTTTTATTTAAGAAAAACGTTTACATATTGAATGGTGTATGTGTCTGTGTCTGTGTGTGTGAATTTACTTCACATGCATTTGTGGTGAAGGGTATTCAAGATTCGGCATAGCCGATTATGACATTCTTAGTTGTTTATTATTGTTTTTGTTTTATGACATAAAAATGTCGTGGCCGTTGTCATTGTTAGACTTGAAGGTGGCTTGAATATGTTTTCTTCATGTCTTCAATGCTGCCTTTGATCTTTTGTATGTGTGAGCATGTATGTGTGTGTGTGTTTGTAGTTTATGTAGATGTTTGTCATAAGAAATCTGTTGTTGTGAAAAAATATGAATTTTGAATATTAAAATTCAATAAAGTCTGCTCTCAGGCAATTCTTTTTCCATGTCCATTCAACCAGAGCCACAGACAACTAAGAAACACATTTGTTGTTGTTGTTGAGGAGTTTAGGAAATAAATCAAAATCAAACAGGAGATTTGAAAATTTTATTTTTGTTGTTGTTGTTGTTTTTTTACGTTATTAAGGCATTAAAAATATTGAGAATTTTTTCTTTAAAATATTTTTTAATGGATTTTGAAAACAAAAGAGCCAATAGGAAATCTAATTGAATTTAATTCTCTTTATATAAAATGATTTTTAGCCATTTCCTATTGGGTTTCATTTTTATTATAAAAATACAATTATTTTAATAAATTTAGAATTCTATGCCGCACTTGTAGATTTTTTTTTTGAATTCCTTTTGGATTTATAGAACATTAAATCCATATGAATATTTTATTCATGAAAATATATTTTTTCTATTTTTAATTTTTGAATAAATTATTGTCACGATATTGTCCACCGATTTTACGACACATGACAATTTCAAATCGATACAGACAATCGCGTGTATTATGGGAAAAAGAACAATTGACTTGTTGCTGAGTTTTAGAAAAAAACTAAATTTTAATGTCAAAATCAAATAATTGTCAATTGATTTATTGATAAATTGCAAAATTGTAGAAAAAAAAAACAAATTTTTGTTAAGAACAGAAAATTTATAGAATTTTTTTTATCTAAAAAATTAAAAAAAAAATAATAATAATTTTTTTTTAAATTAAAAAATCATAAAAATTATGGAAAACTTCCTTAAATATTAAAAAGATTCAAAATTTCCTTTCGATATAAAAATTATTGAGAAATTCCATTAATAATTAAAAAAATATTGAAAATTTCCCTTAAATATTAAAATTATTAAGAAAATAAAATTATTAAAAATTCCTCAACAAATTTAAATTTCTTTAAAAAATTATAAAAAAATCCTTTAAAAATAGAATTCATTTAAATTTCTTGAAATTTAAATTATTAAAAATTTCTTTAAATCTTAAAATTTACATTTTTTCCAATTTTCTTTTAATGTTAAAACAATTAATTTTTCATAAAAATTTCATTAAATTTTCCTTTAAAAATTGAAATTTTAAGATTTTCCTTTAAATATAAAGAAAAATTAAAGAATTTTTTTGAAATATCAAAATGATTAATTTACTTTAAAAATTAACAAAATTTTAAATTTAAAAAAAAATTTACTTATTAAAATTAAAATTATTAAAAAAAAATCCCTTAAATATAAAAATTATGAAAATTTCATTTAAATTGAAAATTTATCTCCATAATTTATCTCCCCACAAAATATTTCCGCGTTCAATAATTATTTATACCCTACGAAATCACTAGTTGTGTAGAGGATTTATCATTAAATTTGTCATTCTGCGTGTAACGCTAAGAAGTAATCACATAACTGCATGTTGGCACTTTCATTTTCACAGTTATTGACAGAACATAATAAAATTTGGACTGAATGTTTGTTGTAGTCATTAAAAGGTCTCCTATTTTAAACCCGCAAAATCGACTTAGTATATATTTAGTATCTTAGTTCAAGCGAAGAACTTTCGTAAAAATGTCAATTATAAATCGAGAAATTTTATTCCATAACAAAAATCCTCAAAATCGGTTCAGTAGAAAAAAAGTTATAGCCAAAAAATATAACTGATTTAATGACTCATTAAGTGTTCCTGTGTTACATTTACTTTTCAAAAACTTTTATATATTGTATGCATCTGTGAGTGTATGTATTAGTGTGTATGTACGTACATAGTGTATTTACTTCACACTCATTTGTGATGGAGGGTATTGAAGCTTCAACTTAACCGAATAAAGCATTCTTACTTGTTCAATTTAACTTCTAAAATAAATATTATTTCTTCTATTTCAATATGCAAATTATCATTATTTTCCTAAGCTCTTCAAATCCCCCCCAAAATATTAGAATAAATATTAAAATTTGTTTTTGAATGCCTAAAGCTTTGGATTATTTTTCTACTTCCTTTATGAAATAAATAAAATCAATGAAAAAGATTATTTTTCTTTTAATAATTTTCTTAAGAATTTTTCCTAAAATAAACTTCTAAGTCTTTTTATGGGAATCTAAATTAGCAGCTTAGAAAAATGAAATGATGATGAGGGGGAAGAAGGGGAAAATAAGTAATAGAAAAACAGTTTTTTTTCATAAGAAGAAATATTTTTGCACATGACATTTTAATAAGGAAAAAATAATAAAAATCAAGTCATTAACTGAAACAAATTCGAGATAACAAGAACAGCAACAACAAATACTTAAATTAAGGAGATGTTGATTTTACATATAAGTAACTTAATTTAAACAAAACTAAAAGAGAATAACAAAAGATATACGCCAAAAATAAATGTTATGGGATTAACCCAGGAAACAATTTCTGGAGAGAAAGAGAAATTTTTCAAAAAAAATAGAAAATTGATTCAAAAATTTACCAAAAAAAAACATTTTTGATTTTTTTTTTTCAAAATTAAAATGTATTTTGAAATTTTCTTAAATATTGAACTTTTTCAAAAATTTGAAAATTTTCTTATATAAAAAAACTATTAAAAATTTCCTCATTTTTTAAAAATTATTAAAAAATTTCTTTAAATACAAAATTATAAAAAATTTCTTTTTAAATAGAAAATTTGTTTAAAATTTCCCTTTAATATAAAAATAATTCAAAATTTTCCTTTAATATAAAAATTATAAAAAATTTCCCTTAAAATAAAAAAATATTTTTATTTAATAATATTTAAAACAAAAGATAAATAGAAAAATTATTAAAACAAATATAAAAATAATTTTAAATTTTACCAGATATAAAATTTTTTAAAATGTCCTTAAAATAAAAAATTATAAAAAAAAATCCTTTAATTTTTAAATTATTCCAAATTTTCCTTTAAATACAAAATTATAAACAATTTCTCTATTAATATAAAATTATAAAAAATTCCCCTTAATTATATAAAATTAATATAAATTTCCTTTAAATATGAAAATTTTTAAAAATGTCCTTTCAATATAAAATTATAAAAAAAATCCTTTCAAATCCATAATTATTAACAATTTCTCTTTAAATAGAAAATTATTAAAAATTAATGTAAATTTCCCTTAAATATAATTTTTTCTTTTAAATGTCTAATCAATAAAATACTGTAAAAATTTCCCTTTAACAACAAATTATTCAAAATTTCCTTTAAATATAAAAGTTGTTAAAAATGTCCCTTCAATAAAAAATTAAAAAAATTAATATAAAAATTATAAAAATTTCCCTTTAAGTGCAAATTTATTAAAAAAATCATAAATAGAAAAATTATATTAAATTTCCCTTTAATCTAAAAATTATTTTAAATTTTCCTTATTTATAAACACTTTTGAAAATATCTTTTCCATATAAAATTAGAAAAAATTTTCCTTTATTGTAAATATTATTAAAAACTTCCCTTTTGTATAAAAATTATTGAAAAATTTTCCTTTAAATACAAAATTATAAACAATTTCTCTTTAAATAAAAAATTTTTAAAAATTTCCCTTTAAATTTAAAATTATTTAAAAAATTTTAAATTTAAATACAAATTTATTTATAAATTTTCTTTAACATAAAAATTTAAAAAATATTTTTCTTTAATAAAAATTTTTTTAAAATTTTCCTTTAATTAAAAAAAAATGTTAGAAATTTCCCTTTAAATGCAAAATAATTCAAAATTTCCCTTTAATATAAATATTATTAAAAATTTCTTTTTTTAATTTTCAAAAATTTCTCTTTAAAAACAAGATTATTAAAAAATTCCCTTTAATATAATTTTTTTTTTGAAAATTTCCTTCTAATTATTTTTAAAAATGTCCCTTTAATAATTTTCTTTTTAATTTCCTTTTAAAACAAAAATTACTGAAAATTTCCTATAATTATGAAAATAACTAAAAATTTCCCTTTCTAATCAAAAATTATTAAAGATGTCCTTTAAGTATAAAAATTAATTTAAAATTTCCCTTTATTGTCAAAATTATTCAAAACTTCCCTTTTCTATAAAAATTATTCAAAAATTTTCCTTTAAATACAAAATTATAAACAATTTTTCTTTAAATAAAGAGTTATTAAAAATTTCCCCTTAAATTTAAAATTATTTAAACATTTTAAATTTAAATACAAATTTATTAATAATTTTTTTAACATAAAAATTAAAAAAAATCTTTAATAAAAATTTTTTCTTGGATAAAAAAATTTCCTTTTATATAAAAATTATTAAAAATTTCCTTTTTAATTAAAAATTATTAGAAAATTTTCTTAAATTTCCAAAAATTTCCCTTTAAAAAACAGATCATTAAAAATTTCCCTTTAATATATATATTTTTAAATTTTCCTTTTAATAAATTGTTTAAATTTCCTTTAAATATAAAATTATTAAAAATGTCCCTTTAATTATTATTTTTTTTAATTTCCTTTTAAAACAAAAATTACTGAAAATTTCCTATAAGTATGAAAATAACTAAAAATTTCCCTTTCTAATCAAAAATTATTAAAGATGTCCTTTAAGTATAAAAATTAATTAAAAATTTCCCTTTATTAAGAGAAGAAACTTTCCGAATTTCTTTTTTAATTTTTTAAAAAAATTTCCTTAAAATGAAAAATTTTTCAATATTTCCCTTCAATAAGAATTTTTTGGAAAATTCCCTTTTAAAATAATATTTTTACAATTTTATAAATTTTAATTAATTTTTCTTTATCATAAAATATATTTTCGTTTTGGTTATATATTTTAGTGTTTTATTTCTTTTGTCTAAAATTTCAATTAATTTTTCTATATTTCTGAATTTTGGAAAAAAAACCTACAAAAATGAAATGTTTACTGTGTTTTTAACATGAATTCCAGTTAAATTCATAATAAACAATTTGGATGTTAAAGACATTTATTGGTTTTATTTTCATTTTTATACCCTACACCACCACAATTGGTGAAGAGGGTATATTAATTTTTGGCATTCCGTATATAACGCTAAGAAGGAATCATATCAGATCTCAAGATATAGACCAATATCTGAGGCAACTTTAAAGTTCAAGCATCAAACTTTCGTAAAATTATCAATTATAAATCGACAAAGTAGAATGAAATTACGCCCATAACACTCAGTTGTTTTGGAGGGTATTGAAAATTCGTCATAGCCGAATATAGCATTCATACTTGTCTTGTATTAACGTTGTTCCTCTTGCAAACTCTTTTTTTTCTTCGTAAAGTTGACTCAAACGAAAACAACAACCAAAATTTGCTGGTTAAATAATGAATGAATTAAATAACTTATATGTAAGTGTTTATATGTGTGTGTGCATAAGTGTGTGTATATGAATGTTTAAGTTTGGCAACAACAAGACGTTTAAAAATATTTATTTGATGGGATTTTGAAAAAAAAACAACAACAACTAAAAACTTTTTGAAAATAATTTTGAAAATTTGTTTTGTTTTTTGTGTACGAGCGCGTATGTGAGTGTGAGTGTGTCTATGTAAGTGTTTGTGATAAAATCACAATAAAACAAAAAATTAACTTAAAAAGATTTATTTAGTTTAAAATAACATTTTTACTTAACTTTGATTTATTTTATATTGTTTTTGTTGGTGTTTCATACCAGAAATTTTTGTAAATAAAATCAATTTGAGAAAAAAAAAAAACAAGGAAGAACGCTATATTCGGTTAAGACGAATCATCAATACCCTACACCATAAATGCGTGAGAAGTAAATACATACACACTCACACATACACTCCCAAACTTATACAATATATAAACGCTTTTCTTATATATAACACGTTAACACTTAATGAGTCATTAAATCAGTTGTATATTCAGCTATAACTTTTTTCATCTGAACAGATTTTTATCATTTTTGGAATGGTAATGAAGCTCGCATGATTTTAAACGGCAAAATTTATTCTAATTTGTCGTTTTTTAATTGACAATTTTAACAAAAATTTTTCCCTCAACTTAGAGGATGCTTCAGATATCGGTCTATACCTTTTAATATGCTAAACCGATTTTGCTGATTTTAAAAAGTGAACTTTCCAGGACTATAATAATATAACTCAGGCCAAATTTCATTGAGCTCTGTCAATTATTGTGCATGTGAGTGTGCCAACAACAGACAGACGAACGGATAATAGCTAAATCGATTCAGATTTTGATTTGATGCAAGAATATATATACATTATGTGATATAAGATGATTCCTTCACACTCACAAACGTATACAAGGTATATAAGTATTTCTTAAATTAAATAACACAGGAACTTACAAATCGGTTATATTTTTGGCTATAACTCCTTTTTTCTACTGAACCGATTTTGATAATAATAGTAATGAAGTACATACAGCTTCATATTGTGGCAAAATTTCCTCTAGTTTATCGATTAATAATTAAAAATTTTTGCGGAAGTTTCCGCTTGACATAAAAGTTGCCTCAGACATCGGTCTATATCTGTTAATATATTGAACCGATTTAACTGGTTTTAAATAGGAAACTTTCTTCAAACTCTGATAAATTGTGGATGTTAGCGTGCCAACAACAGACGTACGGACGATATATAGCTAAACTGACTCAGATTTGATTTGATGTAAAAATATATATAAATTAAGGGGTCTGAGATGATTTCAGGGTATAATAACATAAATTCTTCATTTTATGGCAAAAAAAAAAATTATATAATAATTTTTTGGTTCGGTAAATCGATTGAAAAATTTTCCCTCTAAATTTATTGAAATTTTTTGTTGTAAAATTTTATGAAACTTTTTTTCAAGAATTTTATCTCAAAAAACAATTTTAGCTGTTAAACAAATTTTTGAAAACTGCATTATAATTCATTTTTCATTAACACTCTGCACCTGTGTCTACAAGTTTTTTGTGTCTGTTATTCATGGCTTTTTTTTGGTGTTGATTTAGCCCAAAAAACAACTTCTTTGGCTCTTCTAATGATGTAATCTTAACCTTGATGACTTTTGCTTCATTGGCAGAGACATGTTTCAATAGGGAGGGGGAAATGGGGTTTCCTCCCTTCTTCTTCTCCAAAAAAATTGAAATAACTTTTTATGGTATCTTGAATAACCACCATAACGAGGGAAAATGTAAGAAAATAACTTTTTATGTTTCTGAAATATTAGAAAAGGTGGTTCCGCCTCTGGGTTTTTTAAGTTATAAATTTTTGATGGAATTTTTTATTAATCAAGAATTTTGATGTTTCGCAATTATGGTTTTAAGTTAAATTATTGAAGAATTTTTATTTTAATTTTGCCAGACAAACATTTTATTGCACTAATTAAATGTTCATTTATATTGGCTTAAATTACACTTAACTGTCTCTTAGTAGCCTATTGAGTAGTCTATGATTGAATTTGAAATGAATATACAAATTATTGAAATTTTCCCCAAAAATAGAAAACTGGAAATTTCTCTTTTTACTAAAAATAAACAAAATCTTTAAAATTAGAAAAAATATGAAAATTATTGAAATTTGAATTTGAATATAAAAAATATTAATAATTTTTTTTCTAAAATTTAAATTAATTAAAAATTCCCTTTTATACAAAAATTATTAAAAATGTCACTTTAAATACAAAAATTATTAAAATTATTTTCTTTAAATACAAAAATATTGAAAATTTTCCTTCAATACAAACATTTTTTGCAAATTTGCCTTGAATTTAAAATTTATTTTTAACTTAAAAATTATTGAAAATTTCCCTTGAATAAGAAAATTTTTGAAGAATTTTTAACTTGGTACATTACTTAACTATCTCTTGGTAATCTATTGAGTGGTCAATCGACAAGTTTTTAATGAGCATTATTAAAAATTTTTCAACAATTTCGTTTTATAACCCACCAAAATATAAGATATTGAGGTATTTTTTATTTTAAGGTACAACGCTGGTTCAGAATCACTTTCTGACTCGTTTAAACGGTGTCTGTCCATCTGTCTTATTGGCTGTCTGTCAGTGTGAACACACACTTGATTCCAAATTCACTTTTTCATTTTCAAACATAATAGATTTTTTTCCGTATTTCCCTCGATTAAGATTTACATAACCAGAAAATGCTGTACCAGATTTTACGAGGATCGATCCAAAATTTCCTATAACACTGATATAAAAGCCATTTTTTGAAAATTACCGGTATTAATCTTTTGTAAATGTGGGTATTACGATCATATTTATATGTATAAAATATAATGTATGTATTTATGTATGTATGTATGTATATATGTATGTATGTATGTATGTATGTATGTATGTATGTATGTATGTATGTTTGCATTTGTGTATTTTTGTAACGTATGGACTCCAAAGCAGCTAGGCCAAGTTTGATGAAATTTTCACAGAATTATCCCAAAATACCCGAAAGCTATAGAAACTATTAAGGCTTTCGGGTATTTTGGGATTAGTTCGTTAGGACCTGGGACGTGACCCCCATACAAAACAAATATTGATAATCATATATCTAAAAAACTTTAACAGCGAGAGTTCCAAACTTGGTCCCAACTATTTTCTCAAGAAATTTTTGGACTGAACAAACTGTAGAACAGATAGGATCAAGAGAAGAGGTAGCCCTCTTACAAAAGCATATAATGATTGTCGAATATATAAAGAATTACTACAATAACAATTATCAAATTTGTTACCAATTACTTTATCCAAGAATTGTTTTACTGGACAGAATGTGCGACGAATAAGATCAAGGGGGAGGTGCGCCCCATACCAAGTAAATATAAATAATGAATATCAAAAGAACTATTACAGCGAGAATCTTTTTTATGCTACTATGAGATACCATTACTGGAAAAAATATAGGAAGTATAAAATCACTGGAAGAGGTATCGTGTGATAATGTAACACAAATGTTTGCTTAGGGCCAGCAGCGACGTTTTTTTGGTAAAACGAAGTTTGCCGGGTCTGCTAGTTTCAAATATGTGTATTTTATGCAAGCAGAAGTTATACAATAAAATTCCTCGAGGGTGGGCAAATCCTTTTGTTGCCTGAATCTCAACAATACTTATAAAGGGAATAGTACCATTTCCCCCTTAAAAGTACCAAATTAAATCTAAATTTAAACATTTTTAGAGAAATTTTTGGTACTTCTTTATTTTATTTTTAATTAAAGACTTTTTGTAGTTTTTTATTAGTTATTTAAGAAATTACACCTGTTGGGGAGAATTGGTACTTTTTGAGAAAACTCACCCAATTTTCATAATATAAGAAAACCTTTGGTACTTTTTGAATATAGTGTTATGCAATTCCTAAAGACATTTCATAGGATTTGTTTTCTTATTTGTACAATTTATTTCTGTTAAAATTTTTAGTACTTTTCTGGTACTTTTTTAATTTTATGTTTCTTTTTTTAGAAATTTATACTAATTTAGGTATATTTCGTACTTTTAGGGAGAAAATGAAAACTTTTAATAAATTTTCATTTTAGGATACATTAGATATTAATATTAAATATTTATGTACTTTTTGGTACTTTCTTCTTAATTTTTTATTGTTAGTGAAATTTCCTTTCTAAAGGACTTAAATAATTTTCTGCAATATATTTTTATTAAAATTGTTAGTACATTTTCTTTATTATACATTTTATTGAAATTTCTTTTGCAGTTTGGATATAATTTGGTACTATTTAAGTACTTTTTTGTACTTTTTCTTTATTTTATGTTTTAATAAAATTTATGTTCTATTGCAATTTGGTACTTTTTGAGTTTAGTTTTTAAAATTTATAGATATTAATTTTCAAATGACTTTCTGTGGTACCTGCTGTCTTCAGCCCCTATACAATGCTTTGTTTTGGTACTTTTTCCTAATTTAGTTTAAAATGGAATTTTACGGAGATTTTTTAAAAATCTCTTCTTTTACATCGATTACAAAAAACATGCTTTTTTAGCTTTTTACCCCTCACCAATATTTAAGTGCTTTTCTTCTCTCTCTCCCTCTTTATAGTCCTTAAATAATGAAAGTAAACAACTTTTCAAAATCGACAAAATCAATTAATTTCTGAATGAATGACGACTACAAAATCGATGTCTTAACAAAACTGAACAAAACAAATCAAAACAAATTTTATTCAAAAGTCAAAATAAACAAAAAAGGAAAAAATGAAGGTCATTTTTATACAAAACAGGTGAAAAAGATCATTAAATCTATAAAATGGGAAAAATTAAATAAAAGAAGCAAAAATATGACCAAAATCTGACATTCAAACCAAAAGACCAAAAGAGTTGGGTTAGAGAAGGTGAAAATCTCCAAAAAAAAGATGTTTTACAAAAAAATGAAGGAAACTAAATCAATCATTTCATCAACAGCTGTTCCAGAGAATAACAACCAGAAAAAAAAACATGATAAAGTAGATGATGATGTTGAAGATAAACGAAGGAACCGTTCTGAAGATGAGGGTTATTAAGTAGTGAAGCATGATGATGCTGATGATAAAGAGATAAAAACGCAAAAATTATTAAAAAAGAATGAAATATCATGTTTTGAGTTACAAATTTCAAATTTCAAGAACTGCAAGTTGTCCGTCCGTACGTCCATCTATCTGTCTGTCTGTCTCAAAAAAAAGTACACTAGAGCCCCGACTGGCGGCGAAATTGGATTTGCTCTACAACAGTACGAACAGTTTGCTACACAATCACTCCAATGTAAACAAGATATTAAAGCAAAAAATCCCTTAATAATTGAGATGGAGACCCTTCTTTCAATTTAGATACATGATACATGACTCTATTTACTCTGACCCTAAGATAAATACTGCATCTAGTAGAAACGGTAATTCTGGTGATTTTGAAGCCATCGAAGTTGGTGTGACCGCTTTTATACACGGACAAGTTTATAAAATGTGGCATTAAAGGAAGAGTCAGATAATGCAGATTCAGTAGCTTCAGAAAAGTTGAAACTTGAGTTGAAAGGCATAATTGAAAGAGGAGGGTATTATGTCGAGGAGAGAACTTTTTTGAAAGCGGTTGCCATCAAGAGCTTACTTGTCAAAAATAAGAAAGCATTCCCTGGACATAATAAAAATCTTCAGATGACCGCAATTGTCGTTCCTGAGTTTAAACGCTATTGCTCCTATCAACAAATCGAGTTAAAAAATGTTTGTTTTTGCGATGCCTTATCGGAGCATAAAATCACTTATTCAAAATATGGACCAGGACAAACTTTTTATCATAATACAAAATTGTTTGCCCTGTTTTGAATAATTTTCCTAAAAAATTAAATTTCTATAGAAAAAACGATTCAATTTGCGTCTCATATCTCCCGTGTCTCACGACGCAAGTCGGGGCTCTAGTGTACTTTTTCAAACAAAAGTCAAATTCTTATGTTATAACGAGGGCAAATGTCAAAACAAAACATTAAAATATAAAAAAGAGAAAGAGAAAAAAAGGAACAGTGAACAAGAACAGATCAAATATTTTTGATAAAAAAAATACTCGTTTTCTTGTCTTTTATTTTCATCAAGTTTTACGAACCAAAAACAAACAAAAAACAAACAAAAAATAGTGGAAAACTAGAAAAAAGAATAATAAAATAACAGTGAAATACAAACGCAGACATTTTTTCAATTTCCGTGATTGATGATGTTTTAAAAAAAAAAAAAAAACGAATGTACTTCATATTTGTTCTTGTTGTTGTTGGCCATTTCAATATGTTTTTGTAGGAGTATTAAAAAGGAGTTAACCAGCATTTCGTTGTGAGGGATTCTCAGCAAAAAAGAAAAAAAAAAGAGAATAAAGGAGATGAAATTTAAATCGTGTTTAAATTTTGTAAAATTAAATGATTTTGAAAATAAGAAGGAGGATTTCAAAATTCTAGGAAATAAATTAATGATTAAGAAATAACGAGGTTAGAATTTTGTTAAAAAACTGTTCTATTCCATATCGTAGAGGCTTTTACAAAAAGAGAGAAATTACTGAATATTTCCTATAAAAATAAAATTTAACGATTATCTGCTACGAAAAAGAAATTTTATGAAATTTCCTAAAAAAAAAGGAAATTTCAGGAAAATTTCCAATAAAAGGGAAATTTCAGGAAAATTTACGATTAAAGGATAAGATGAAAATTTTCTATAAAAAGGAAATTTCATTAAAATTTCTATAAAATGGAAATTTCATTAAAATTTGCTATAAAATGGAAATTTCATTAAAATTTCCTATAAAATGGAAATTTCATTAAAATTTCCTATAAAATGGAAATTTCATTAAAATTTCCTATAAAAAGGAAATTTCATGAAATTTTATGAAAATTTTCTATAAAGAGAAAATTTTACGAAAATTTCCTAAAAATTTCATGAAATTTATGAAAATTTTCTATAAAGAGATAATTTGACGAAAATTTCCTATAAAGAGAAAATTTTACGGAAATTTCCCATAAAGAGAAAATTTTACGGAAATTTTCTATAAAGAGAAAATTTTACGGAAATTTTCTATAAAGAGAAAATTTTACGGAAATTTTCTATAAAGAGAAAATTTTACGGAAATTTTCTATAAAGAGAAAATTTTACGGAAATTTTCTATAAAGATAAAATTTTACGAAAATTTCCTATAAAGAGAAAATTTTATAAAAATTTCCTATAGGAGGAAATTTTATAAAAATTTCCTATAGGAGGAAATTTTATAAAAATTTCCTATAGAGAGGAAATTTTATAAAAATTTCCTATAGGAGGAAATTTTATAAAAATTTCCTATAGAGAGGAAATTTTATAAAAATTTCCTATAGAGAGGAAATTTTATAAAAATTTCCTATAGAGAGGAAATTTTATAAAAATTTCCTATAGAGAGGAAATTTTATAAAAATTTCCTATAGAGAGGAAATTTTATAAAAATTTCCTATAGAGAGGAAATTTTATGAAAATTTCCTATAAAGAGAAAATTTTATAAAAATTTCCTATAAAGAGGAAATTTTATAAAAATTTCCTATAAAGAGGAAATTTTATAAAAATTTCCTATAGATAGGAAATTTTATAAAAATTTCCTATAGATAGGAAATTTTATAAAAATTTCCTATAGATAGGAAATTTTATAAAAATTTTCTATAAATAGGAAATTTTATAAAAGTTTCCTATAGATAGGACATTTTATAAAATTTCCTATAGATAGGAAATTTTATAAAAATTTCCTATAGATAGGAAATTTTATAAAAATTTCCTATAGATAGGAAATTTTATAAAAATTTTATAAAATTTCCTATAGACAGGAAATTTTATAAAAATTTCCTATAGATAGGAAATTTTATAAAAATTTCCTATAGATAGGAAATTTTATAAAAATTTCCTATAGATAGGAAATTTTATAAAAATTTCCTATAGATAGGAAATTTTATAAAAATTTCCTATAGATAGGAAATTTTATAAAAGTTTCCTATAGATAGGACATTTTATAAAAATTTCCTATAGATAGGAAATTTTATAAAAATTTCCTATAGATAGGAAATTTTATAAAAATTTCCTATAGAGAGGAAATTTTATAAAAATTTCCTATGAAGAAAAATTTTGTGAAAATTTTCCTATAAAAAGGAAATTTCATGAAAATTTCCTATAAACTTTGTGAATTTTTTCTATAAAAAGTTATATATGCAAATTTCCTAAAAAAGGAGCATTTTATAAAAATTTCCTAATAAAAGTACATTTTACAAATTGTTCCTTTGAAAAGAAAATTTAGTGACAAGTTCTTTTGAAATTGAAAATTTATCTACATTTTTTCAAAAACCGCAAATAAATGAACATTTTCTCTAATATCACCAATTAAAATCAATTTCTCGAAAATCACAAATTAGGAATAATTTTATATACAAATCAAAATTTAATGAAGAGAAATAAATATTAGAATGTATTAAAAAAATTATAAATATTTTTATTGTTATAAAAACTATTTTATCTTAATGTTTATAAAAATCTCAAATTTAATTCATTTTCCATAAAAAAACTATGTAATTGCCCTCTTGACCTGCTGTGTTTTATTTTTTTAAGCGAAAATTCAATTCTTTTGTTCTTCTAAATATTTTTTTTTTTTGGTTTCTTTGTAAAATTTTACCTTGACATTTTATATTTAATATTTTTTACAGTTTTTTTTTGTTTCTCTAAGTATCAAACTTGAAAAAAGTACTTAATGATTTACATTTTAATAAAAATTAAGGTCTCTTTTCCATTACTGTAATTTGAGGTTTAATAATTTTTTTCCTCTGAACTTTTTTCCGTTTTAATTTGAATTTATTAACGTTTAACAACTTCAAACTATTTGAAGTGCACCCTTTTTCGTGCTAAATAACCTTTCGAAACTAATTTTGAATAAAAAAGCAAAAATTAACTTCAATTAAACAAAAACAATAAAAATATTAATCAGCTAAAAACTTTAACACTTAAAAAACTATAAAAAATACAAAAAAGGCTGAAAAACAAATTATGGAAAAAGGGGGAAATAAAAATACGTGTTTATGCTGTAAAACGGTGGCGGTCAAGGGTGATCACGTGTGGTGGGTTAAGGCTTTTTATGGCAGAAGGACAAATTTGGTGGTGGTCAACGTAAAAACTATTAAAAATCTGTTTAAATAAAATTAATTATAATTAATTAAACGTTTTTGTGTTAAGAAAGCTCTAAGAAAAGAACTAACAGTTTTTTACAAAAAATAGAAAAAATTACCCATAAATTAAAAGTCAAATATAAACGTCTTCTCTAAAAAAAAATCGGAATTTTTCACGAAAAAGGATTTTTGATGTAAATTCTCTACAAAATAAGAATTTTTAAGCAAAATTTCTTATAAAGATGTAAAAAAAAATAAATTTCCTATAAAAGGAATTTTATACAAAATTTCCCATAAAAGGAACTTTTATGACGATTTTCTATAAAAAATGAAAATTTATTAAAATTTCCAAAATTGTATAAAAACTTCCGAAAAAATGAGATTTTATGAAAATTTTTACAAAATTTTAATGAAATTTCCTTAATTTGAAAACTTTTTTAAATTTCCCTAATTTCTTGAAATTTTATATAAATTTCCTTTATTAAATACTTCATTTTAATTTCTTAATTTCTGAAATTTTCCTTTATTTCGAAACTATTTTTAAAATGTTCTTCATTTAGAAAATTTTCTCAAAGTCTCCTTTATTTAGGATTTTTTTTCAAATCTCCTTTATTTCGGATATTTTCTGAAAAAGTTCCTTCATTTAGGAAATTTTCTCAAAATCTCTTTTATTAAGGAAATTTTCTAATAATTTCCTTAATTAATGAAATTTCTAAAAATTTCCTTTATTAAGGAAATGTTCTTAAAATTTCCTTCATTTAGAAAATTTCGTAAAAATTTCGTTCATTTAGGAAAAGTTCTTAAAATTTCCTTTATTAAGGAAATTTTGTAAAAATTTTCTTCATTTAGAAAATTTTGTAAAAATTTCCTTTATTTAGGAAATTTCGTAAAAATTTCCTTTATTTAGGAAATTTCGTAAAAATTTCCTTTATTTAGGAAATTTTGTAAAAATTTCCTTTATTAAGGAAATTTCGTAAAAATTTCCTTTATTAAGGAAATTTCGTAAAAATTTCCTTTATTTAGGAAATTTTATAAAAATTTCCTTTATTATAAAGAAATTTCGTAAAAATTTCCTTTATTTAGGAAATTTTGTAAAAAATTTCCTTTATTTAGGAAATTTTGTAAAAAATTTCCTTTATTTAGGAGATTTTGTAAAAAATTCCTTTATTTAGGAAATTTTGTAAAAAATTTCCTTTATTTAGGAGATTTTGTAAAAATTCCTTTATTTAGGAAATTTTGTAAAAATTTCCTTTATTAAAGAAATTTTGTAAAAATTTCCTTTATTTGGGAAATTTTCTTAGAAATTTCTTCATTTAGGAAATTTCCTTTGTTAAGGAAATCTCCTTTATTAAGGGAATTTTCTAATTATTTAGGAATCTTACTACAAAATTTGCTTTATTTAGGAAATTTTCTACAAATTTCCTTCATTTAGGAAATTTTCTACAAATTTCCTTCATATAGGAAATTTTCTACAAATTTCCTTAATTTAGGAAATTTTCTTAAAATCTCCTTCATTAAGAAAATTTTCTCAAAATTTCCTTCATTTAGGAAATTTTCTAAAAATTTCCTTCATTTAGGAAATTTTCTAAAAATTTCCTTCATTTAGGAAATTTTCTAAAAATTTTAATTTTTGAGAAATTTTCTAAAAATTTATTTTATTAAGGAAATTTTCTAATAATTTCTGTTATTTAGGACATTTTCTAATAATTTTCGCTAAATATGCTTTATTTAGGAAATTTTCTAAAAATTTCCTTTATTTAGGAAATTTTCTAAAAATTTCCTTTACTTAGGAAATTTTCTAAAAATCTCCTTTATTAAGGAAATTTTCAAATAATTTCCGTTATTTAAGAATCTTTCTACAAAACGTCTTTATTTAGGAAATTTTCTACAAATTCTTTTGAGGAAAATTTTGAAGAAAATTATACAAAATGAAATTTTGTAGAAATCACTTTAATTCTGGAATTTCCCCTAAATGACTTTTATTATAGGAATTATTATTAAATAATATTTCTGTATAAAAATAATTTTAATATTTTAATTTAATAATCCGAAAATTCATTAAAGCGGAAATGATTTAAACGTGTTTTGTACTAAATACATAATAATATTATTATTTTCTATATTTATTGTTGTTTTTGTTGTTTTTTTTGAATAAATGTCATAACTACAAAATAAATTTTTGTAGCAAAACATAAAAATACACTTAAAATACATAAACGTACAAATTATAAATTAGTTTTAGCACTAAAATACACACATACTCACACGCACATATAAGCACCATTTGCACATACACACACACATGTAAACGCAGGCGTCATTTTGACCATCTAATAAATAAACAAATGAAAAAGAATTTAATTAATTTTAATGAAAATAAAAATATAAAACTAAAAATGTTAAAATGAAATTAAATTATAAATTCAATGATGAAATTAAAATTAAAAAATAAACAAAAAAAACAAAACTTTCAATACACAAGAGTCACCACAAAATGTACTCACGCACGAATACACATTAAAAAAGATATATAGAAAAAGAAGAAGCAGCAGAAGTGTTAAAATGAAATAATAACAATAATCATGTATTTGAAACATAAATTCATCAAAATGACCATTAGGCCAGGCCAACTGACAAAAAAGGGGACATGACGACTGACTCTAATCCGTAATAAATATTATTTTTTGTTATTGTTGTTGTTGTAGTTGTTTATAGGAAAAATAATTTCGAGTTACTTGTATGTATGTGCGTAAAGTCAAAGTGCGTTTCAAACACGTTCACACTTACACGTACGCATGTAAACACGTACGGGATGGCAGATACAAAATGTACTCGAACAATTTAATTGTATTTTGTAGTTTTTTTAATACCCTACACCACCACAAGTGAGGAAGGGGGTAAATTAACTTTTTTATTGTGTATGTAACGCTAAGAAGAAATTATCTCAGAACCAGAACTCAGAATTTATATACATTTTTGTATTATAACAAAATCTGAGTCAATTCAGTCAGTCTGTTCATCTGTTTGTCTGTCCGTTGACACATTCACAACCACAAAAATTGACAGATCTCAATAAAATTTGGCCTTAGTATTTGTCATAGTCCTGAGGAATTTCCTATTTAAAACCAGCAGAATCGGTTTTATATATCAAAAGATATAGACCGATATCTGAGACAGCCTCTAAGTTCAAGCAAAAAGCTTTCCTAAATTTATCTATTATATATCGACAAACAAGAATGAAATTCTGAATTATAATATTAGGCAATACGTCCTTCACTATCATTCCAAAACTATTACCGATATCTGTTCAGTAGAAGAAAAGTTATAGCAAAAAATATAACTTAATTTATGACTCATTAAGTTTTCCCGTGTTATATATAAGAAAAATTTCAATGTATTGTATACATCTGAGAGTGTATGTACGAAACATAATGTATGTACTTTACACACATTTGTGCAGGGAGGGTATTAAAAATTCAGCATTGCCGAATATAACATTCTTATTTGATTCTTCTTCGGTTCTTTATGTTTTTATTTTTATCAACCGCAAATCTACTCATGTTTTCAATTTTATGTTCTCAACTTGTAGATTTAGTTTGTTTTCGACGACTGAATTATATTTTTATGTTCTCTATAATTTTTGTCGAATCACTCTTAGAAACCTATGAATTTAGATAAAAATCCACATGTGTTTTTCTTCCCGATTGTTACAATTTGACAGCTTCTATTTGGAGTCACGTGCATTAGTCAGCGGCGGCTTTAGTGTTTTATGCCTTAGAGATAGAGTTGGGGAGGAAAGAGGGGCATATTGTAGTTTACACATTCAATTAGTTGGGTTTGACAAATGTTTTTTATTTAAAGTTGGATTTAATGGTTTTCCTTGTTGGGAATTACCAGCGGATAACTAAATTCTAATAATTATAGTTATGTGTGTATGCGTGAGAGTGTGTGCAAAAAAAATGCGTGAGAAATTAAAAAATTGATCAATTTGTACGATTCTAGAAGGTCATAGAAATATGATGTTCTAAAAGTGAAATTAAATAAGGAGGAATAAATCAGATAAAATTTAAAAAAATTAAAACAAATCGAATTAAGGAGTGAGATCGTAAAATCTTGAACGTACATATCAAGAAAAAAATTAGTGTTAATTTTTATTTGATTAAATATGAAGTAAGAATTTCCAAGTAAAAAATATTTTAAAAGTTTTAATCACTGATGATGAAATTATGAACCTTTTCTGGAACCCCTTCCATTAACGTTTATATAGGGTTTCCTGTCACTTTGCCCTAACAGGTGGACCAATTCAGTTTAAAATTTACCACATTTTTGAACACCATATTGTGCTCTTTAATTCTCTTTTTACAAGAGTCGATTATCTCCCTCCATTACCCTCAGCTTTGGGCAGTTTTGAGGATTTTTATTATCGTTCTTGTACATCTCAAGGGCTTGTTTTAGGTAGGATGACAAGATGCCAAGTCAGGCCAAAAATAAGTGAACACATTATGAAGTCTTATGAGTGGAAGAAGCCTTTTTCGTAAACATTCCTTGATAGAAATTTCGGTATTTATAGAGCCTGTTGTAACAAATGATTAGCTTCTTTTGCCACCTGCCCATATAGCTTGACTAAATTTATCTTTAACATTCCCTCGAGCATCAGCAATATACAATCTTTGCGAAATATCTGTCATCCACTATGCAGCAAAAATATTTTTTTTAGAATTTCCGCGCTCTATTTTTGGTCTTCACATTTATAGCAGCGTTACAGTCAGGAACTTTTTGAGGCTTGTATGCTTTCAAATCTGCATTAGCTTTAACTTGTCGTACCAAATTGTCCAAACAATGAGCTAAATTGACTGCTTTCCTATCGGATATAATGAAAGTTATTGTGAAAATGCTTTTTACCTTTTTTGCTTAAGAAACATCAAATGAACTATTTCTGCTACCTGAACCAGCTTTTTTCTCAACGTTAAAGTTCTCCCAGCACTGCTTGATAACATTGGAAACAGTTTGAAGGCAGAGCTTTGAAAGCGGTTCCACATTTTTCTGTGATAAAGTTGGAGTCTGTTGAAAATATTGAATAATTTAATTACGCGCTTTTTATTGGTCTCTGATTTTAATCAGATTAACAATATATGATCACAAAAATGAAATAATGTTTATGTTAAAAGTTCTAATGAAAAATGTGTGTTAAGAATTTTTTGATCTCAAAAAAATAAAATTTTAGCGTCATATAGGATCTGAGGCATAACAACTTTAATCCAAAAAAATTTTTATGTTCGCAAATGAATTTGTGATTCGATTTTTTCGATCTTTGTTTCTTCAAATATTTTCATTTGACTCCAAATATAATGAATTAAATAAAATTGAAATCTTCTCAAATGCAAACTATATAAATTCCGTTTTTCATATCGCACCAGATTTGTATGTGAAACGACATTATTATTTCTCAAAATTTTTTTGAAATTGAATGTTAATCATATTATTGTTGATGGCACCTTTCAATGATTTCCCATGATTTATTAGTCACTTGAGTTGAAATTTTAATCCAACAATTTTATGTCACAACTTCAACTCCAAATAATGTCATTTCATGATCAATAAAGTCATTATGATCATATTTACTTTATTACTTTCTAAACAATGAATCGAAGGATTTTTCCACTTGTTTCTTCACTTGATTTTTTTTTTAAATTTTATATAACAGAGTTGCCAATTATCTTAATTATTTGTGTACAACAACAATTAGAGTAATAAAAATAAATTTTGTTTAAAAACCATAATTAATTTCAAATAAAGAAAAAATCTGTTTATATAAAATATTAACACGAATCGAGAGAAAGAGGATAATAAAAGAGTTTTTATTTGGTGCTATAAAAAATTACCATTTGAAAGTATTTTAATACGGGCACTATATCGTAAATACCCGGCTAAGTGAACACTGAAAGAAAAACAGGTGAAAATTTGTAAAAGAAAAAATCGTTCAAAAAGTCTATTAGATTTTTTCCTTCCGTTTTTTGGAGTTGATTCCTTTTTGGATCTTATTCCTTTTTTGGATTTTGATCTCTTTCATCCTTTTTGTATTTATGTCTTTACTTAGAATTCTAAACTCTTCAGCATTTATGATTAAAATCTGGCGCAAAATTCGAAAACGGTATGATTTTCTTTGTCTCATATTTAGTTTATCATTTCGTATGTAACAATGATAAGAAATCATCTAAGAACCCATAAGTTATATAAACTAAATCCGAGTCTAAAAATAATTTGCCATATGAAGCCAGTAGAATCGTTTTTCCTTAAAACGATAGTTATAGACCGATATCTGAGACCATCTCGCAAGCAATATATGAATATTAAGTTCTTCATTCCATATGTAACAATAATAGTTCACCAACCAAGAGCCCTTCAATGCCACCATCTGTTGTTATTGACTCATTGCTTTCTGGAATAAAAGTCCGAACACTATAATATTTAATTTTTATTGTTCCGAACATATTTTTAAGTAAAAATCGGTTCAATGGATTAAAGGTTATATAACGATAAAACTAAAAAATCAAAGAAAGATTTTTTTAAATAATAAAAATATTTAGAATCTGCTGAACCGAAAGTTATTGAAAACACGATTTATGTTACTTGTTTTATTTAGAGGAAATTTGTATTTATTATGTTCAGAATAATTTTCTGATTCGATTTAATTATTTCCCCCGTTCGTCCATCAGTCTTAAAGTTGTACAATGTTTCCTGTAACTGTTATACTGGTAGTGATATCTTAATAAAGATTTACAATATTAGAGCTGAGATATTTTCAAATTGATTTGGAGCAGTATAGATCCCAATCTCTTTAGAAGCGCAATCGATGACCCTCCAAATTTGAAAATTAATTTATGAAATGAAACAAATGAAATTTGGTATATAAATAGACCCTGTAGAGATATCTCACCAAAATGTCACATAATTAGG
Source organism: Cochliomyia hominivorax (assembly GCA_004302925.2). Lineage (NCBI taxonomy): Eukaryota > Metazoa > Arthropoda > Insecta > Diptera > Calliphoridae > Cochliomyia > Cochliomyia hominivorax. The sequence continues at coordinate 9,068,652 of PYHX02000158.1, read as the reverse complement.
GCAAATATGTTTTTGATTTTATGTGGATAATTACAGGCTTCTGCCTGATCAGATGTATATCTGTTAACCCTCCAAAGTTTACCATCTCGGGCATGTAGATTGTTTATTGATAGTATTTGAAGAGTTATCTTAATCAAATTTGACATGATTTGAACTGATTTGATTTGGAGGAGTGTGACTCTCCAAGGTTGCCCATATCGGCTAAAATAAAAAAAATATTTTTTTTTATATAAAAAGTCTTTGTAGAGATAAAATTAAACAAAATTTCTCATGATTAGAACGTAGGGGTGTTTACGATTCGATTGGGATAAGCACAGGATCCTATCTAGTCAGGGGCGTAGTCCCAATTTGGCCACCTCTGGTATGTGTATGAATGTATTTTAATTGAGACAAAATAGTTGTTGAATATATAGTCCATATAAAGATATCTTAATAAATGTTGACATGTTTTGATTTGATTTATAGCAGTGCAGACCACTTTCTGGTCAGAGGGTGACTCTCCAAAGTTGACCATCTCCAATAAAATTCGATAAAAATTACTTATGAATTGGGACAAACAAGTTTTCATATAAATAGTCGAGATATTTTAATAAAATTTCACACGGTTATAGTTGAGATGTTTCAATTTGATTTGGAGGTGTATGAAACCCTACCTGGTCAGGGGCGCAGTCGGTAACCCTCCAAAGATGGCCACCACAGAAGTATGGTTTTTTAAAAAATTCTAAAATTAATTCATGATTTGGGACAAAAGGGATTTTGTCTATTATATATGTTGTTATAATTATTTTTCTAACCATAATTATGGTCATTTTAAAAATTATATGTTGGCCGTTATTTGGAAGTCTTGAAACTTCAATCGATTTTTCCATGTGTACAATATATATATATATCTATTACGAGATGTCCTCTCTATATAATTTATCTATTACCTTCACACCTCTCGTTACTCCAAATAACAATAAACTTTATTACGACATTTTTTATGTTTATGAACAAAAAGTAAATAAATAAATAAATTTAAATTGTTTTATTGAGTTGTTATAGATAATTACAAAAACTATAACCAACAATCAGCATCCAATGGAAAGGAAAAAAACGACCAAAATACAAAAAAATTTAGAAAAAAAAGAGCAATAAAACTGGGTCTAAAAATGAATAAATATGTACTTAGTGACATTTACATACTCTCACATAAAACACATACACTCATACATAAAAAATATATAAATTTATCTTTTTTGTTGTTGTTGTTGGTGTGTTATTATTGTGGTTTTAAAGTTAACGTATCTGGTATCTTGTTAAAGTTGTTTTAACTGTTACTTTCAAAAAAAGTGAAGAAAAACAAAAAAAATTGGCTTAAAACAATAAACACACAATTGACATTAACAGTTAAATAGACAACAACAAAATGACAAACAGACAGACAAACGAATAAACAACTAATAATAACAGACTAATAAACTGTCATACGAAAAATATATATTTTTGTATCGAGTCAAAACTGAAAACTGCTCCCCAACATTCCAGTATTTTTTTTTTGTTTTTTTTTTTTTTCAAATTTTTTTGAATTTATGAAAAATTAACAAAAATAATAACAAAAACAAAAGAAATGAAATATAAAAACAATGAAATGCAAAACGAATGATATAATTGGGAGGAAAAAATATATAACAAAAATAACAGATCTTTAAAGGAATGAAAAATATAAAATATTTTAATGTTGATTTTATGACTTTAATAAGATTTGAATTTACAGTATTTTAGGCATAAACACAAAATTGTATAAAGTTCTTTATTTGAAGTTTAAAATTGTATCAGATATCGGTCTATAACATTTTTTTCTACTTAATTTATTAAGCAGCTTTTACATAGCGACAGCAAAGTTATTTCGGAAATTTTAGCCAGACAGACGGACGGAGGAACAAACAAACTTATATATCTTATTTGACTCAGACTATATATTCATTTCTTAGATATCGGTCTCAGATATTTCTCTAATTGGCCGATTAAGCAACTTTTAAATGACGATATTCTCCGTTCAACAGTAATCTTTTATGACAAATTTCATTACCAGACAGACGGACAAACAGATAAAACTAAATTGGCACAGATTTTGATTTTATGCAAATCTATATATAAATTTTTCAAATATCGGCCTATAGTTACTGGATGGTTGATTTTGAAAAGCAATTTATGCCAGATAAAAGTAAACTTTCCTATCAAATGTTATTTTCAGACGGACGGACGTAAAGTCAAACGGACACATGCTACAAGTCTATATAAACTATCTATATTTCTCAGATATTGTTCTATAACTTTTGATTTACTTGACCTAATAAAATGCTTTGAATAGCCTTAAACTTCGGATACACAATGTATCTAAAACGATTTTTTTGGGAACTTTTGAATCTAAGTTGAGATGTCTCAGAGTTTATTTGGGGGAGCACAAGCGCCGAAGTGGTTAGGGTCGTAGTCGGTAACCCTCCAAAATTGGTCATCTCCGCTATTTTGTTTTTTGTTTTCATTATCAACAAAACGTATGGAAAACAAATTCGACTACAGGAGGTCTAGCTTTATGGATTTTCGGCCACGATATCAACTTTTTCTACAGGTATTTAATATCTACGAAAACGTTAGGACCTGAAGAATCACAATTTTTGAAGGAATAGTAAGTGGAATGTCATTTGTTAATAGCAAATGCGAATTTTAGCTGTTTTTGAAAAAGAGAAGTTTCGTTTTACCCTGCTAAAATGCCTTAAAAAAGTCAATCCCCTAAAATTATGTTTAAATATCTGGCTTTTTTCACTGAAATGATCCCACCGTCATTACAAGGGCTTTCAGGTAGAAAATACTTTTTGCTTGTTTACCCTGTATATATATAGCTACACGCAGAGAAACGTCATGTCTCAATATGTTCGCCATAAACATTTATTGTTCTCACCAACATGTTTATTGTTGAATTTCTTTTATTTTGATAATAATATCGTTGTTGTAATAATATTATTTTATTTAATGAAAAAAATAAAAATATGTTTGGAAATATGTTTGACTTATCACAATGTTATTGCTAAAACTGGAAGTATATTAAAATATTTCATATGTAATTATTTTCATTCAGTAAAAAAATAATGCGAATAAATAAATATTTTATTCAGCTAACGATAATTTTCATTAGAATAACAATATTTTTAGTGGCAATAACAATAGTTTAGTGATGATAACAAAACTATTGTTATCAATACAAAATTACAATGCAAATATACAAATTTTTTATTGATATAAAACTAAATTTAGTGGCGATAACAATAACTATTTTCATAACAATACAAATAAAAAAAATCTTGTTACAATAACAATATTTTTTATTGGAATAACAATATTTCTGTGCTGGTAACAATAACTATTGTTATTAATGCAAAATCACAAATATTTTAGTTACGATAACAGTATGATGCTTTTTGTTTAGGGTCACCGGAAACATATTTTTTCTCTGCGTGTACATAGTAAGAATAAAGATGATTCCAACTTGCGATTTGAGATTGTTTCGAAGAAATTTAAAATTATTTTTTTAGAGCAATTTTGAGTAGGGCTTGTAGCGCCTCCATCTTCAGATAGATATAAAACTTTTTGATGGTTCCATATATTTATATGATTTTAATATCAGTACTTTTTGAAATATAATAGAGAATTTACAACATATTTTTAGAAAAATTGTGGACCTATATTAAGCACGCTAAATTAAAACGCCTAAAGAAGACAATAATTTCGACTTGAATATCTCTGAAACTATGAGAGATATATTTTTATAGAAATTGAAATGGACTACCAACTTAGCTAAGGTGGTTAACATTGGAGAGAAACCCATGACGCTACCGATATGCATTTGTACTACTGCAAATCAACTGAAAAGCACTCCAGTTCCTATTGTGTGGAAATTTGTTTTGACACCTGACACAGTTTAAAAGATACAGAATTATTTCCATAAACACACTGAGGGTCAGGACATGCGAAATTTATATAACCAAACAGTAACAGGCAGTAAAACGGACCTATATTTTTATGACTTTTTTTGGATCCAGGATTATATATACTTAATATGGTCTTATATGATATAACATATTCGAATTCGCCACTATTTAGGGTATTTAAATGTTCATAAAGCCAGAATTTTAAAGGAATCTAAATATGAATTTGTTTCTTTCACTGTATTTCATCATTAAAATTATCTTAATTAATTTATTCACTTTATTTCCAACCGTAAATTAACGTTTTTTTTTTCATGAAATCAAAAAGGTGACTCACATTTCATTTCGCTTAATTTTTATCAAGTCAACTGATCACTTAACGTTACGTTTAATTTCACAAAAAAAAACGTATCAATTAAAATTGTCAATAAAAAAAGTGAAATGTTGGTCTCTTTTCACATAAAAATAATTTTAATGGAATTTCTATTCAATTGAAAATGCAAATCTTAAGAAAAAAATATATTAACAATTTTATGATATGAATATGGGAATCTTTATTTTCTTTATATAAATTAATGGGGGAAAAATGACTTGAATTTAAAATTGATGAACTAAATTGTTTTGGAGTTTTTCAATAAAGAAATTTCAAAAAAAAAATATTCTAAATGAATGAGAAATAAACTGTTAACTGGGACGTTTAATAAAAAACTATTAAAATCTAAAATTTTAGGTCAAATATTTGAGAAATAAACTCTAAGGAGTGAGATCGAAAAAATTCCTAACATGTTAAGCATTAAACTTGCATTTAAATTATTATCACAATAAAATATTTTTTTATATTGAAAATTTGAATCGTTTTTGGAAAATCTTCCATTAACGTTTTCTTTAGTGTTTTATGTCACTTTGTCCGTACTGATAGTCCAGCACCGTTATAAATCTACTACACTTTTGGTCACATTTTTTGTGTTCTTTCAATCTTTTGATAAGAGCCCAATGTCTCTCCACTGCCCTTAGCTCCGATTTTTTTGAGGATTTGCCTCTCTTGATACAAATACCACATTAATGTTCAAGGACTTGTTTGTCATTTGACACTTTCTTTGGAAACATTCCTTGAGGCATATTTCTTACCATTTGGAAAATTTTGACAATTTTGAAATTTTCTGTTAGGAATTTTCAAATTCTATAGAGTGCACCTGCTTTTTTTGGATTTAATTCTGTAACTTTTGAACCGTTAAAAATTAAAATTCAATTTTCACAAAAAAATTCAATTTTTCACAAAAAAATTCAATTTTTCACAAAAAAATTCAATTTTTCACAAAAAAATTCAATTTTTCACAAAAAATTCAATTTCAAAATTCAATTTTCACAAAAAAATTCAATTTTTCACAAAAAAATTCAATTTTTCACAAAAAATTCAATTTTTCACAAAAAAATTCAATTTTTCACAAAAAAATTCAATTTTTCACAAAAAAATTCAATTTTTCACAAAAAAATTCAATTTTTCACAAAAAAATTCAATTTTTCACAAAAAAATTCAATTTTTCACAAAAAAATTCAATTTTTCACAAAAAAATTCAATTTTTCACAAAAAAATTCAATTTTCACAAAAAAATTCAATTTTCACAAAAAAATTCAATTTTTCACAAAAAAATTCAATTTTTCACAAAAAATTCAATTTTTCACAAAAAAATTCAATTTTTCACAAAAAAATTCAATTTTTCACAAAAAAATTCAATTTTTCACAAAAAAATTCAATTTTTCACAAAAAAATTCAATTTTTCACAAAAAAATTCAATTTTTCACAAAAAAATTCAATTTTTCACAAAAAAATTCAATTTTTCACAAAAAAATTCAATTTTTCACTAAAAATTCAATTTTTCACTAAAAATTCAATTTTTCACTAAAAATTCATTTTTCACTAAAAATTCAATTTTCACTAAAAATTCAAATTTTCACTAAAAATTCAAATTTTCACTAAAAATTCAAATTTTCACTAAAAATTCAAATTTTCACTAAAAATTCAAATTTTCACTAAAAATTCAAATTTTCACTAAAAATTCAAATTTTCACTAAAAATTCAAATTTTCACTAAAAATTCAAATTTTCACTAAAAATTCAAATTTTCACTAAAAATTCAAATTTTCACTAAAAATTCAAATTTTCACTAAAAATTCAAATTTTCACTAAAAATTCAAATTTTCACTAAAAATTCAATTTTTCATTAAAAATTGAATTTTTCATTAAAAATTCAACTTTTCACTAAAAACTTCAACTTTTCACTAAAAACTTCAATTTTTCACTAAAAAATTCAATTTTTCACTAAAAAATTCAATTTTTCACTAAAAAATTCAATTTTTCACTAAAAATTCAATTTTTCACTAAAAAATTAAAATTTTCACAAAAATTGAATTTTTCATTAAAAATTCAATTTTTCATTAAAAATTCAATTTTTCATTAAAAATTCAATTTTTCACTAAAAATTCAAATTTTCACTAAAAATTCAAATTTTCACTAAAAATTCAAATTTTCACTAAAAAATTCAATTTTTCACTAAAAAATTCAATTTTTCACTAAAAAATTCAATTTTTCACTAAAAAATTCAATTTTTCACTAAAAAATTCAATTTTTCACTAAAAAATTCAATTTTTCACTAAAAAATTCAATTTTTCACTAAAAAATTCAATTTTTCACTAAAAAATTCAATTTTTCACTAAAAAATTCAATTTTTCACTAAAAAATTCAATTTTTCACTAAAAAATTCAATTTTTCACTAAAAAATTCAATTTTTCACTAAAAAATTCAATTTTTCACTAAAAAATTCAATTTTTCACTAAAAAATTCAATTTTTCACTAAAAAATTCAATTTTTCACTAAAAAAGTCAATTTTTCACTAAAAATTCAATTTTTCACTAAAAAATTAAAATTTTCACAAAAATTGAATTTTTCATTAAAAATTCAATTTTTCATTAAAAATTCAATTTTTCATTAAAAATTCAATTTTTCATTAAAAATTCAATTTTTCACTAAAAATTCAGTTTTTCACTAAAAAATTCAATTTTTCACTAAAAATTAAATTTTCACTTAAAATTTAATTTTTCCCTAAAAATTTTATTACTAAATAACTTTTTCAAAAGCTTTTCAAGCGCTAGAAAATATGAAAATTCCTTTCCAAATTTTCTCCGAACTTCAGTTTTAAAAATTTGTAACATTTTTTCATGTTTTTTTATATTGCGTCTAATAAATTATTGTTAAAATAACTGAAATAATTAAAATTCAAATTACTTTTTGCTTTTTAGTTTTTTTTTCTTAATCATATTCATCACTCAGGTGTAAAGATATAAATTTTGTTTTAAATCAACCCCAGCTTGATTGAGTGAATGAATGAATGATTGAGTCAATGAATGAGTAAAAACCCTCGTTTAGTAATTAATCTTTTTTACACATTTATTTTCATAAATTTCATTTCATACATGAATAAATATGAAAAAGAGTGAATTGATCTATTTATTGATTAATTTCAATAAAAAGAGTCATTTTCGTTCCAACTAGACTTTGTGATAGTGAATGAATGAATATATTATTATTATCATTTTTTATTTAAAGTCATTTACCTGTTAATTGATTACATCGCTTAGGCGTAACTCATATGATGTTTGTCTATGTGCGTGTGTGTGTGTATATATCTGTCTGTGTGTGTGTATGAATCTGTCTCGATGATTTTATATACATGAATAAATTAATATCGAGTTTAATATTAACAAAATACTAAATTTTCAATTGTGACGCTTGAAAAGCCTGTTACTTTTTTTCTGTCATAAATGAATAAATGTCCCTTTCAAACTTGTTGTGACGATGATGATGACGATTCTAATAAAACAACAAAAAATATAGAAAATTTTATATGATTTTTTCTGATGGGGGAAATTCATATGAAGCAAAACAAAACAACAAAAAATGCAATCAAACATGATATTAATTTGTTGTGGTTACAGTTAATTTGTGGTTAGTGGCAACACTATTTACAACAATAACAACAAAAAGCAAAAACTAACTAAAAAAATGCGAAAAAACTATATATTCATTCATTTCATGGTTCGTTAACTTTATTGTTTGTAACATGAATGGATGGATGGATGGATGGATTGGAGACATAGAGCGAACAGACCCCAGACCTGAACAGACCACCAGCATTTTTTTGTTCTGTACAAAGAGCCATAAAAATCAATTACTTGGATGCATTTGTCATTTTATGAACTTGTTTAGTACTGGAGAATAAATATCCATAGTCAACACAACCAATTCTCTTTTTCGTATTCAGTCGTTTGTATTTATGTCTCTGAATAATAAAATTATAAAAAAAAACAACAATAAAACACATACAATCATGTGTAACATCCGCAAGATGTTATTATTATTGTTGTTGTTGAATCATACGTGTTGTAATGTTGCTTACACCTTTTGTGTTGCAAATATAAAAGAGAAACAAGTGCGAATCAAATATCCGGTACACTAGAGAAATAAATACTCTCCACCATTAAGTTTAATATCCAAATCTCTTATACAACTCTTATACTTAGATATCTTTTTAGAACTGCTACCATACGAGACAAATTCCTCTAATTTTCAACATCAAACTGTAAACAGGGATTATAAACAATCGTTTTAAAATTTCCTGGAATTTGGATTATTCTTTCGATCCTAAAAATAAGTTTTATTATAAACCATTCCAGTTGCTGTAGGGTATTAAAAAAACGCAAAAATAATGCCAAATGAGTTACACAAACAAAGAAATTTTTATACAACTAGATCCAGTGGCCAAAAGTGCTAATTTAGCTACAAGTTTATTGTGTTCTCTTCTTCACTGCATAAATTCTTTAGCTCATAATGTGCGAAGTGCTGTGCAACATTCTGTGGCAAGCAAGTCTGGGTTTTATTTCTATTTCTAAATGATTTATATCGTATTTGGCATTTTTTAATGATTCACTTGTAAAGAAATGTTAACATAATTTTAATCTGATGATATTGCAAGAAGTGAAGGTGCAAAATGTTGCACTTTCCTTTGGTGGCAAACATTTTATTGGATTAATAGAAATGGATTTATGAAAGCAAATATGCAAAAAAAAAAATGATTAATTCTTATTTGGACAGTTCACTTCAGTTTAAGTTGATTCTCTGGTTCAGTTCTGAAGTCAGTTTTAGTTAGTTCAGTTCCCGCTAAGTTGTTAGCTAAATGTTTTTGGTTCATTTCTAAGCTTAGTTCCTAGCTCGATTCCTACATCAGATGGTTTCGTTCAAAGTTTAGTTCTTAGCTTAATTCTCCGTTTAGTTCTCAGATCAGTTTTAGTTTAAATTTTAAAATTTCGTTAAATTCTCAGTACATTTCTCAGTTCAGCTTCAGTCCCTTAACAAAGTTTGCTTAAAGATCTTGACATTCCAAGCAGTTCTATGCAGTGCGAAACTTATTCTACAAAAACCCAGGCTGCTTCCATTCATAAGACTTCTTATTTTTGTCTGACTTGACATTCTGTCAGGTTTAAAATGTATCTCTGGTGATTCAAACTATAAATATATTTTTGTTGTAAATTGTAATAATTTCAATCAAATAAAAATAAATAAAACTGTAAATTTTGTAGTTTCGTTTTTATAAAAATATATGTATGTTAAGAGTTTTTCGATTTCACTCCTTAGTTTTGTTTTCAATTATGTTCCCACTTCAGTTCTAGTTCTGCTTTCAGTTAAATTTTTAGTACAATTCTTAGTTCAGTTCTAAGTTAAGTATTCAGTTTAGATCTTAGTTCACTTCCCAGTTTAGTTCTCAGTAAAATCCTCAGTTAAGTTTCCAGATCAATTTTTAGTTAAGTTCTCAATTCAGTTTTAAATAGTGTACTAGTTCAGTTCTAAATTTAGTTTTCACTTAAATTCTCAGTTCAGTTCTCAGTACAGTTCCCAGTTCCGTTCTCTGTTCTGATCTCAATACAGTTCAGCTCTCAGTTCAGTTCTCTGTTAAGTTCTCAGTACAGTACTAGTTCAGTTCCCAGTTCAATTCTTAGTTCAGTTCTAAGTTTAGTTCTCAGTTCAGTTCTTTGTATGGTTCTTAATTCAGTTCTCTCTTCAGATCTCAATACAATTCAGTACAGTTCTCAGTACAGCTTTCAGTTCAGTTTTCAGTTCTCTGTTCAGATCTCTATACAGTTCAGTACAGTTCTCAGTTCAGTTCTCTTTTAAGTTCTCAGTTCAGTTCTATGACGGTTATCAATTCAGTTCTCAATTCAGTTCTCCGTTCTGATCTCAATACAATTCAGTACAGTTCTCAGTACAGCTTTCAGTTCAGTTTTCAGTTCTCTGTTCAGATCTCTATACAGTTCAGTACAGTTCTCAGTTCAGTTCTCAGTTCAGTTCTCTTTTAAGTTCTCAGTACAGTTCTCTGTACCGCTTTCAGTTCTGTTTTCTGTACGGTTCTTAGTTCAGTTCTCTTTTCAGATCTCAATACAGTTTTCAGCTCAGATCTCAATTCGGTTCTCTCTTCAGTTATAACAGTTTTTTGAATTCCTCTCTTTTCGGATTTTATCTCATTATTTATGGCGTTAATATAAAATATGCCTTTCAAATTTATCTCTAATTATAATTTATTTGAGTTCACATAAAAATACCACTTTAATATGACTTTTTGATCTTTCAGATAAAATATTTGTTAAAACTTTTAGGCAGCCAATAATTCTTTCATTGAGAGTCTTTTATGTTTATCAACTCTATTGAAATATTGAGAAAATGAGGGTTTTATAATTAACTAATGATAACTGGAAAAGGAAAAAACAATTAAATAATTGAAAAATATGTTCAAGTAGTCAATAATATTTTTTTTTAATAAATATTTATTCACAAAAACAAAAAAAGAAAAAGAAAGAAACAATTGAAAATTTATTTGTTAAACAAAAAAATTTGTTACTCTTTTAGAAGAGTTTTTCATCGTTTCCAATTAACTGCCATAAAGAAAAAGAGTCGTTATTTGAAGTCACACAAATATTTATTAATTTATTGTTGTTAATTGTCTTTTATAAATTTCTATTTCTGAAATGAATGATATTTTGAGAAGCAAATTTTTTCTATACCCTCCACCACCACAAGCGGTGAAGTGGGTATATTAACTTTGTCATTCCTTATGTAAGAATCATCTAAGATCCCATAATGTCTATATATATTCTTGCATCAAATAAAAATCTCATGGATTTAGCTATGTCCGTCTGTCAGCCTGTCACTTGACAGAATTCAATGAAATTTGGCCTGAGTAATTATTATAGATCTGAGAATTTCCCTTTATTAAACCAGCAAAATCAGTTCAGTATATTAAAAGATATAGGCCGATATCTGAGACAACCTCTAAGTTCAAACAAAAAACTTTCCTAAAATTATCACTGATAAATCGACAAATAAGACTGGAATTTTACTACAATATTCAGCTAAATGTACTCTATTAAAATCGGTTCAGTTGAAAAAAAGTTATAGTCATATATAATTAATTAAATGATTCATTAAATGTTCCGTGTGATATATAAGAAAAACTTCTATACTTCTGTTATTGTATGTGTGAGTGTGTCTGTACGAACATAAAATATTTACCTTAAACACATTTGCGGTGGAGGGTATGGAAGATTCGGCATAGCCGTTTATAGCATTCTGAGTTCTTAATATTTGAAAAAAGAATTTAATTAAAAACATTTGCTAAATATTTTTATTATTCTGGAGATCAAAAAAAATCCACAAATATTTATTTAACTGTAATCGAGTAGTTTGGCATCTAATTCAATATTCATTGAATTCATTTCATTTATTTGAATTTTTATGAAAATGCTCTTTTTGTTTGATATTTTTTGCCTTTTTCAAATAATTTTAATTAGTTTTTTCGTTTTTTTTTTCAATTTTTTGAATCTTTTTTCATGATTACTTTATGTTTACTTTATTTTTATGCCTTCAGAGCTTTTTAATGAAGTTTTGTGGAGCATAATTTTTTTTCTTTACTTTTTGTTATAAATCTGGTCATCTTATCGGGAATTTTATTATGCGGAAAACATCAGGCATTTTGGCATTTTATAGTTAAATTACATTGAATGAATATTTGTTTCCTTTGTTGTTGAGATTCGGTTTTTTTTTTGCTTCTTTATTTCCATCATTTTCTAAGATTTTTCTTTGCATTTATTTCATTCTTCTGTGATTTGAAGTTTATTTGCACTCCAATTACTTCAATTGGTTTCAGATATTTTTCTATATAATTTTTCCACTTTTTTTTTGTGATTGAGCTCTTAGTTGTCTTGAGTAGAGTTGAGTGCTTTTATTGTGGAATTGATTTCAATATTTTTTTCTCTTCTGTTATTAAGAACATGCAAATTTATTTAGAAATCAATCGTTGCAAAATATTGCAACTTATTTTTTTCTTTTTCTTGAAAAAAAGAAAAGATTGTAGGAGTTGTAAAGTGCACTGTGCCGTAATTTGTTGAAAAATCATGAAAATATGAATTAAGGAAACAACAACAAAAAAAGAATTTACTTCACTAATTACATGCATCATTATCGTTAGACCTAAATTATTGGCAAATAACTAGCAAACTATGAAATACTTATCAATTATTTGCCCACAAATCGTCATAAGTCGAAAATAATGATTTAGGTAAATTTCATTTGAATTCTTGGCCTCATAAACTTTATCTTATTTTATTAATTGCTTAGCTCTTTTCAATATTCCAATAAAATTGTCATTATTTTCAATAAGTTTGGAATAAATTAGAAAACTGACTAGAAATTTCTCTTTACCAATCAAAAACGCAACATAACCTAACATAACCTAAATTTCATAAATAAATTTTAAACAAACATTCACATACATATAAACATAAATGGTTGCCACCCACCAACAACAACATAAATATTGTATTGGCAATTAGTGAATTATACCACAATTTATATGCAACATAAAACATGACTTAGAGCTGTTTGTTAACACATCTTTCTAAAAGAACAACAACAACAATAAAAACAGCCAACAAGAAATATTTAAAAAAGAATACAAGAGAGTGTCTCTTGTACAGCTAGAATTTATATATACATGCGTCATACATATTAAATTGAACAATTTAATGTGTTGCACAAACGACGATGAACATAAGACTCATAGACACACACACACACACATACTCATACTCAACATGACGACAACAAAGTCATTAACAAATTAACACAAAACCCGAAAAAAAATTACTGGATGAATGAATTTGTTGAGGCAAAAAGTCCGGGTCTTAAAAATTGCATGCAGTTATAAACGTTGGGAGATTCTAAGCACAATTAAAGCGACAAAGTTAACGCGATTAATTTACTTTTATTTAATAAAGAGTTTGAAGTGTATATCGAATTACAAGTTTAAACTAAGTTTAAATTGGAATGAATAAGGTGGAATCTAAAAGATTTTCCTCAAGCTCGTTGTTTCAGTTCAGTTCCAGGTTAATTCTAGTTCAGTTCTGGTTAAGTTCCAGTTTAGATCTAATTCATTGTAGTCCAGTTCTCAGTTCAATTCTCAGTTCACTTCTTGGTTCAGTTCTCAGTTCAGTTCTCAGTTCAGTTCTCAGTTCAGTTCTCAGTTCAGTTCTCAATACAGTTCTCAGTTCAGTTTTCAGTTCAGTTCTCAGTTCAGTTCTCAGTTCAGTTCTTAGTTCAGTTCTTAGTTCAGTTCTTAGTTCAGTTCTCAGCTTAGTTCTCAGCTCAGTTCTCAGTTTTCAGTTCAGTTCTCAGTTCAGTTCTTAGTTCAGTTCTTAGTTCAGTACTTAGTTCAGTTCTCAGTTCAGTTCCCAGTTCATTTCTCAGTTCAGTTCTCAGTTCAGTTCTCAGTTCAGTTCTCAGTTCAGTTCTCAGTTCAATTCTCAGTTTAGTTCCCAGTTCAATTCTCAGTTCAGTTCTCAATTCAATTTCACAGTTCACAGTTCACTTTTCAGTTTAATTATTTTAATAAGTTTATTACTCTACTAGTTGAACTAAGTTTAAACTCTGTTTACATAATATCTCCTCTCTTTTAACTGCCGCTTTCTCTTCTCCGAAAGATTTTCCCTAACAACAGAAGTTCAGCTGCTGGTTTAATTAACTTAAATTTAAACCCGGTTTAAACTAAAATCAACATACAAAATATAATTTACATTTTCACTCCTTTTCTCTCCATCATGCATCATTCCATCAATAGAAACCAGTTCATAAATAATCATTCAATTTAATGCAAAAAACCAGCTTTAAACTTAATTACTGCATTAAACCATCATGTATTAATTATACCTTAATTGTAAAACGAGTCTAATTTTTAAATAATTTTCCCCCTTTTTAATTTAATTTACCATTTTTAGTAGTTAAATTTAATACCATTTTTATATTAAAAAAAAATTCAAAGAAATTTATTTTAGTCTTTTTCTCTTAACGCCAAACGTTTTAGTTGTGTTTTATTTCTGACTTGATTTGTGTCTCTAACAAACGGCAGACAATAATTGCAAAAAACTACTTTTTTTTGTCTTTTTAGTGGAAAGACAAAAAATGTTTGTAGTGCGTGTTTGCCAAGCCCTTTTTTCGGTTGGATTTTAGTTTCATGTTTAAACAAATGTGCAATAAATTAAATGACTTTAATGCAGAAAGCGAAGCGAAGAGAGAAAAACCCAAATTAAACGCACTTAAGCAATATTTATACCCTCCACAGCCGCAAGTGGTGAAGAAGATATATTAACTTTGTAAGTCCGTTTGTAACGCTTAGAAGGAATCATCTTAGACCCCATAATGTATATATATTTTTGCATCAAATCAGAATCTGAATCGATTTAGCTACGTCCGTCTGTATGTCTGTCTTCTTTTCAGTTCTAATTCTGTTCAGTTTGACACGCTCAAATCCACAGTAATTGACAGAGCTCAATGAAACTTGACCTGGGTATTTGTTATAATCCTGAGAAGTTTTTTGTTTAAACCAGAAAAATCGGTTCAGTATATTAACAGATATATACCGATATCTGTGACAACCTCTAAGTTGAAGCAAAAATCTGTCATAAAATTTTCAATTATAAGTCAACAAATCAAAAAATATTAAAATCGGTTCAGAAAAAAAAACATTATAGCCTAAAATATAACTAAATTTATGGCTCATTAAGTGATCCGTGTTACATTAAAGAAAAACTTCTATGTATTGTAAACGTCTGTGAGTATATCTGAGTCCGTATGTACGAAATGTATGGTATTTTCTTCACACGCATTTGTGGTGGAGGGTATTGTAGATTCGTCATTACCGAATATAGTATGTTACCAGTTTCGGTTCGTATTTGAACTAACGCCCTACCTGATATTGAAATTTTAAATCAAAGTCTTAAATAGTTTAAAACAAGAAATCAGCTTATAATAGAGATCCAAATTTTATGATAAATTAAATCTTTTCAAAAGATTCTTGATAAAAACTGTAAAATCTAAAATCAAGGTTAAGAACATGACTTATTAGTCCACATTGATAAAATTTGAAATTTTTATGTTAAACTTACGAAAACAATGCAATTTTTCATTTACTTTGTTTGTTATTAATATTCTTTCCTCAGTTCCACTATTAACCGTTATAAAAAAATTTAACTAGTTGACATCACTTTAACAATAAAACAATATCGGTTAATGATAAACAAAATGCAACGTTCCACCAAAACCAGCCGCACCCAGTTTGTCTCTTTGATTTCAGTTCTTAATGCAACCAAAAACACAATAAAAAATAAAAATAAAATAAAATAAATTTGAATTCAGTTTGGCCAAAGCGATTTTCAATGTTTTTTTGTTTTTTTAATTTTTTTTTTTTTTTGTAAAAATCAAAATTAATAAATTTAACAAATATTTTTAACATAAATTCAAATACATTCAATTTTATGTCTCCATTGAATGATGCTTCTGAAAGGGTTTTATTATTATTGTCATTGTTTTTGGTTGCAACATATTGTGTCATCACCAACATTATAACATAATTCGTTTCTGAACAAATCTTCATTAAGTCTAACTAAAGAGCAGATCGTAAATCATGTCAAATATTTAATACTTCATAAATTATAACAATGGAACATCCAGCAGTTGCTGCAGTGGCAAGAGCATCAGCAGCAACAGCAACAGCAACAACAACAATATGATCATCTGGTAACATTAATAACATGTGTATGTAAATTGAGCTGTCGAAGATGTGTGAATATTTTGAGTATAATTAGTTTTGCCATTAAAATGTTACAGAAACCAAAAAGAAAAAAAAAAAAAAGAATTCAAGTTTAATTAAACCACAATTAACTAAAGATTACGAAACTTTTAAGGTTAAACTTTAGATAAAAAATAATTTGTTACATGAGGAAAATATAAAATATTGTCTACTAAAATAGAGCGAATTTAGAACTGAAACTGAACTAGAACTGAATAAGAGCTGAACTAGAACTGAAGTGAAACTGAACTAGAAAAGAACTAGAACTGAACTAGAACTGAATAAGAGCTGAACTAGAACTTGAAGTGAAACTGAACTAGAAATGAACTAAAACTGAACTAGAATTGTACTAGAAATGAACTGGAACTGAACTAGAATTGTACTGGAACTGAACTAGAATTGTAGTAGAAATGAACTAGAACTGAACTAGAAATGAACTAGAACTGAACTAGAACTGAACTAGAAATGAACTAGAATTGTACTAGAACTGAACTGAAACTGAACTAGAAATGAACTAGAAATGAACTGGAACTGAACTAAAACTGAACTGGAACTGAACTAAAACTGAACTGGAACTGACTAATTACTAGAACTAACTGAAACTGAACTAATTGAACTAGAACTGAAAACTGAACTAACTGAACTAGAATGACGAACTGAATAGAACTGAACTAGAACTGAACTGAAATGAACTGGAACTGAACTAAACTGAACTGGACTGACTAAACTGAACTGGAACTGAACTAGAATTGTTCTAGAACTGAAATTGAACTGAACTGAAACTGAACTAGATCTGAACAAGAACTGAACTAGAAATGAACTGGAGCTGAACTGAAACTGAACTGGAACTGAACTAAAACTGAACTGGAACTGAACTAGAATTGTTCTAGAACTGAAATAGAACTGAACTGAAACTGAACTAGATCTGAACAAGAACTGAACTAGAAATGAACTGGAGCTGAACTGAAACTGAACTACAACTGAAATAGAACTTCCTGAAAGAACTAAGAACTGAACAAAGAAGTGAGCTAAAAAATTGACTTTGAACTAAGAGATGAACTGTGAACTGAACTAATTGAAATAAGAAGGGTTGAATAAAAAAATGAACTTGGAACCGAAAAAGGAACTAATCTAAGAAGTGAATTAAGAAATGAACAAAGAACTGAACTAAAAGCTGGACCATGAACTGTACTGATTAAAAAATGAACTAAGAGCGGAACTATGAACTGATCTAAGAACTGAAAAAGAAGAGAACTAATAACTAAACTTAGAATTAATGTGACTTAACTAAGAAATGAACTGAGAAGAGAAGAAGGAAATGAACTGAAATAGGAACCAAACTAAGAACTGAGTTAGAATTGATACTAAAGTATACCCAATCAATTACTGATTCAGATCCGGTGTCGAACTTCCCATTCAAAATTATCAAAATTTGATCTTAATTTTCAAACTTTTCCACAAAAATTCCACATGAAAGGTATTCCATATTCGACTTTATTTAAATTCCAGTTATTACAATTTCAGATTGTTTTTATTATAAATAATATTATTTTTATTGTTGTATTATTGTCTACATGTGTTTAAATATGTTGCAACATGCAACAACAATCAATTTAAGACAACAACATAAGAATCATATAAAACTGTCTGATTCACTAAATATGTTCGAATGCACGCAAACAGTAAAGTAAATGAAAAATAACATCATTCTATGGAAATAAATGGAGTTTACTAAGGAATTTGACACCAATTGGCGTCAAAAAATGCGTTAAAAGATATAAAAAAACGCTGTATTTTTGCCTCAAGAGAAAAGCACTGAAATTGTCTTTACAAATTATATAAAATAAATTATATATGAATACATTTTGACTTAATGAACTTTGGATCATGCATTATTATGAAAATAAATTGAAAAAAAAAAACACTTTATTTCTTTTTAGTTTTATATTAAAAGAAATTTCCTTTATTATTGTAGAAATAAGTAAAAATAAGGGCATAATTTACTTATTAAGAGAAAAGAACAATTAAATAATTGAAAAACAAATTTATTTTTACCAAAAAATTTCAATGTAAATTTTCTCAATTTTATTTTATTCATTTTAATCGGTCCATTTTATTCTCATTCTTTTGTTTGGAATCCCCTTTCAAACCCTTTATTTTATTTGGTTTTCTATTGTCAAAACTTTTATTATGATTTTTATTTATTCTCATTCACTTATTCATTCATTCATTCAAAATTTCCATTCATTATTTGTTCATTTATTGTTTGTGTTGTTTTCCTTAAAATCAGAGTATGAAAAATTCGAAGCAAAACTTTTATTTTCAAATGATCGTAATTTTTACTCTTCTTGGAAGATTAAAAAAATAAACTCTCTTTTTTAGATTAAAATCTTCATTTCTTGAACGAACCAAAATCAAAAATATATATTTTACTCTTCTTTCAGTTAAGAGTTAAAAGAGATGATTATTTTTGAACTCCCACTAAAAATACGAAATATAAGTTGTAAACATACAAACATACCTTTTTCAGCATAATTAAAAACATGTTTTGACTGCTACACATGAATTGAAAACAATTTGTGCGAATTATTCATTTTTAAACTCTTTTTTCCAATTCGCTCTTATTTGATTTTTATCTTTTTTTATTTTTTTTTTTTAATTTTTTAGGACTGAACTCTTGTAAAAGAACCATAAAAAATAAAACTCTTTTAAAAAAATTAAAATAAAACTCTTTGAAAGTTCCGATCTTACGAAAAATAATAAAGAGTCGAAAACCGTAAAATTTCTATTGATGAAGATTTTGTATCGCATTTTTATATTTTCGTCATTTTTGTTGTATTGTCATCATGTTGTTTGTTGTTATTAGTGTCGTCTCATCAATCATGTTGTGTGTTTTTTTGTCTTTTCATTTTGGTTTGGATTCCTTTAATTTTTGGGGAAACAATTTCATCTTTGTCATCCTAATAAATTTTTTACTTTTCATCATTCTTATTAAAACATTTCCAATATTGAATATTTATTGGGCCATTAAAAGAGGGAAAATGATGTAAAAGAAAATTGACATGTTTTTTTATGATTTAATTATTGAAAATCATGATGAAGTAATAAATTGATTAAAAATGTTACAGTTATTGAGAGAAATTTAATAATTAATTTGTTTATTTTGTGTGATAATCGAGGGAAAATGACAATAATGATAATGGAATTTTTAGAAAATGATCTTAGGATTTATGGCAACATAAAATGTATAGAAACTTACTAAAGACTAATCGTGAACTGAAGTAGAATTGAAACAGAGAACTGCAACTAAAACCTGAACTTGAAAATGAACCAGGAACTGAAATGAAAACTGAAATGAGCACTAAACTGAGATCTAAACTGAAAACTGAACAAAGAACCTAAAATAAATATGCACTAAGTACTGAATAGAGAACTGAGAACTGGAAAGAGAACTTGACTGAGAGCTGAACATAGAATTGAATTACGATCAGAACTTAGATCAGAACTGAGAACTAAAATTAGGAACTGAAGAAAAAAAACTAAATTGGCAACTGAACTGAGGACTGAATATTGATCAGGACCGAGAAATGAGTTAATAACTGAACTGATCTAAACTGATAACTTAACATAGAGCTAAACTGAGTATTGAATACAAAACTGAACAGAGAACTTGACTGAGATCTGAACATGGAATTAAACTATGGTCAGACATGACAGCTGAACTGAGAACTAAAATTATAACTGAAGAAATGAACTAAATAGGGAATTAAAGGAACAACTGAACTAGAACTAAACTGAACTGAGGAATGAATAGAGAACTAGACCTAAAGACAAAGAACTGAACTAAGATCAAAAATGGGAACTTAACAAAAAACTGAGGAATAAAATAAGAACTGAAATAGCACTGAATAAGAACTGGAATTGAACTAGAACTTCCCTGAAAATAAGACTAGAATTAAATTAGGAACTGAACTAAGAGCTAGACTTTTAAACTGAACTCAGAACTGAATGAAGAAGTGAGCTAAGAAATTAACTTGGAACTTAACTAAGAAATGAACTAAGAACTAAACTAATTGAAGTAAGAGCTGAACCTTTAAACTAAGAACTAAACTAAGAATTGAGACATGAACTTAACTAAGAATAAAAATAAAAACTGAACTAAATGCTGAACTATGAACTGATCTAAGAACTGAAGAAAAATGGAACTAGAAACTGAACTAAGATCTGGACTATGAACTGTACCGATTAAAAACTATGAGCGAAACTTATAACTAAACTTAGAATTAAAGTGAACTTAACTAAGAAATGAACTGAGAACTAAAGTAGGAAACGAACTGAATGAGAACTTTAACAAACTGAGGAATAAAATAATAACTGAACTTAGAAATAAACTCATCATTTTGTAGATAAGTGTACTAAAAACTTAACTGAGAACTAAATTAGGGACTGAACCGAAAAATTAATAAAAAACTGAACTGAGATCTTATCAGTGAGCAGAACTCAGAACTAAACTGAGGACTGAATAAACTACTAGAATGAGAAAATAACTAAGGACTGAACTGTGACTTAAACAGAGAACGAAACTGGGAACTGAAAACTTAACTAAAATCTAAATTGAGGACTAAAATTAGAACTGAACTGAGAGATAAACCCAGAATTGTACAGATGACTGCACTAAGAACTAAGCTGGGACCTAAACAGAAAGCAAAACTAAGAACTGAACATAAAACTGAATTAAGAATTTAACAAGAAATTAAAAGCTAAACATAGAACTGAGCTACGAATTATGTTTAGAACTGAGAATTAAACTGACAACTGAGAAGAGAAATGAAAACTAAACTGTAAACTGAATACCGAGCTGAAGCGAGAGATAAACCCAGAACGGAAGAGTTAACTGAACTAAAACTAAACTGAGAACTCAATAGAGTATGAGAAGTAAACTAAGAGCTGAACTTAGAACTGAGCTGGAAACTATATTGACAATTTTACTGAGAACTAAATTGTGAAGCTGATGACTGAAAAGAGAACTGAATTGAGAACAATACTGAACACTAAACTGTAAACAGAACATTTTAATTGACAGTTGAGATTTGAACTGAGCTTGAATGGAACCTTGAATTTATGGCAAGTTTTCTTAAATTCCTATTAATTTTTTTTGAAATTAAAAAAAAACTTTAAAACTGTGAAATATTAAAAATTTCGAGTGTTGAAGGAAGGCATACCTTCCCCGTAATAATGCATCATTTTTTTAACGTCTAATGTAATCTAAAGTTATGTTAATCATAATAAATTTCATAATTACATCAAACTTGTTTATAGCACGATTTCGGTTAAGATCAAGGCTGAAATTAAACACCTTCTTGTAATGAAGAAAAAGCAACAACAAAAACACTATAAAAATCCCAAAAACTAAACCAGTTCAAATCTGATAATGAAAAAAATCTCTGTTACAATTTCAATATCAAACAAAACAAATGAAAAAAGATGAATGAAAAAATTCAGAAAAAAATCTCTCAGTTTCAGACTGAAAATATTTATTTTTAATCACAAAACGAGTTAAGCAGAAAATTTGTTTTGACAGCAAAATAAAATAAAACAAAAAAAAAAACAACATTAAATTAAACGAAAAATCTTTTTATTATGAAAAAAAAACACACACACACGATCTAATCACGTTTTCTTTTTTTTTCAGACGTCATTGAAGATCAATAATTATGTAGATTGAAATAATAAAAAAAGGCGGTTTTTTTTTATAAACTTTATTACAAAAACAAAAATGTTTAATCTTAAAATGCTGGTAGTTGTGTCCATTAAATATCTGAGATTCATTAATATTTATTTTTTTTTCTTAACCCAACTGCTGCTTTATATCTGGCAAACATCCCATAAATATTTCCATAATTCGTGATCCATCCACCATTACAGCGTTTTCTTTAAAAAAAAAAAAACCTTTAACTTTAACTTGTTGGAAATTTGTATTGTCCGTCTTTATAACTGTGATTATCTTCTTCTATTTAACATCAAATGCTACTGTTTTGTTGTAAATTTGTTGTAAAATTTTCATAAAGTAAAAATCGTTAGACAATAAATGTCAACAACATTTAAAATTTTTATAAAATTTCTTTGTTATTTAAAGCGTTTTTTATTTTTGACTTTTATTAATTTTATCGAAAAAAAATCATTAAAGTTTTAATGGAAAAAGATTTAATTAAAAAAAATATTAAATGAACATAAAAATATATAACGATACGGCAGAAGTCAGTGAATGTTGGTATAACACCGATTGCAAGTCCAATAGCTATTTAGTTACATAATAAGATCGATAGCATTATGTAATTAAAAAAACTAAATTTCATTCTTTATATTGAAAAAGTGATCCAAATGAAGACACGTGTAAGATATGGAAAAGTCTCAGTTTATGCTCATGGTCAGTACTAGTAAAGTTCTTTTTCAGTTCTGGTTCAGTTCAAGGTCAGTTTCAATTCAGTTCCAGTTCAGTTCTGGTTCTGTTCTAGTTTAGTTCTAGTTAAGTTCTTTTTCAGTTCTAATTAAGTTTTTGTTCAGTTCTAGTTTAGTTCTAGTTCAGTTCTAGTTCAGTTCTTGTTCAGTTCTAGTTCAGTTCTAGTTCAGTTCTAGCTCAGTTCTAGTTCAGTTCTAGTTCAGTTCTAGTTCAGTTCTAGTTCAATTCTTGTTCAGTTCTAGTTCAGTTGTAGTTCAGTTCTAGTTCAGGTCTAGCTCAGTTCTAGTTCAGTTCTTGTTCAGTTCTAGTTCAGTTCTAGCTCAGTTCTAATTCAGTTCTAGTTCTAGTTCAGTTCTAGTTCAGTTCTAGCTCAGTTCTAGTTCAGTTCTAGTTCAGTTCTAGTTTAGTTATAATTCAGTTCTATTTAAGTTCTAGTTTAGTTCTAGTTCTGTTCTAGTTCAGTTCTGGTTCTGTTCTAGTTTAGTTCTAGTTCAGTTCTAGTTCAGTTCTAGTTCAGTTCTAGTTCACATTTTGTTCAGTTCTAGATAAGTTCTTCTTCAGTTCTGATTCAGTTCAAGGTTAGTTTCAATTCAGTTCTAGTTCAATTCTGGTTCAGTTCTTTTTCAGTTCTAATTAAGTTCTAGTTAAGTTCTAGTTCAGTTCTAGTTCATTTCTAGTTCAGTTCTATTTAGTTCCAGTTTAGTTCAGATCCAGTTATTTCTAGTTTATTCTCAGATTGATTAGCGGTTCAGTTCTCATTTTAGTTTTCGATTGTTTTCTCAGTTTAGTTCTCAATTTAGTTCACAGTTATTTCTTGATTTATTTTTCATTTTAGTTCTCAGTTAATTCGGAGTTTATTGAATTTTTACTGAAAATTTTAAGTTTTTGTGAAAAATTTCAGTCTTGAAATTTGAAATTTTCAAGAATGTCTGTCTCTCAGTCCTTCCTCTTGTATAACTGTCCGTCTGTATAACTGACTAACTTGAATTTAGCGATTTTTTTTAAATAAAAATTAATCGAATTAAAATAATATCTGTCATTAATTTTTAGGTATAAATCCCATTAGAATCTGCGTAATCGGTTTATCAGTGTGCTATAGACCGATAACTTATAAAACATAAAAGTTAAAAAATGTAACGCTTTTTAAATAAAATGTAAATGGATTTATATATAATCTGACATTATTTTTGAGGCATGATTTCGCATTATAAGTTTGAAAATTTTTGTAATCGATTTAGTTGAAATAGAAGATCGAGCATGAATGGCCGCAACTGTCGTACAAATCCACTTTCGAAAATCACTAAAAAAAAGTTAATAAATTTAAATAGTGAAAATATTCGATCCCTTAGAGATTTATACAAACAGAAACTACTGGATCCTATTTTTTACTTATACTCTTTTGTCTAAAAATCACCTCAAACGTTTGAAATATCTCGTAAATATGAGTATTACAATTATTTTTCAAGTTTAACATAAAATCAAATTCCAGGATCCGTTCTAAAATTTGTTCCTTAACGCGTCTTGATGTAGCTCATTTTTTTGTCGGTCTTGACTGATTATTTCACTTTTGTCAAACACTGACATTCAAATAACAAAGTTTAAATAAATTTTGTATACCTTCAAGGAAGAGCACTTAAATAGTCAAAATAATCCTACGCAGTTTTATTCAAGAATTAAATTTGCATTTCATATTAACCTCAATTTCAACTTTTTTTGCTTTTGCTTTTTCAATCATTTAAGTTCAAATGCTATTTAGCTTCTAACGATAAACTTAAATTACCTGTAACGGTAGCTTAATCAAATTACACCTTAACACTGACAAAGACACACAAACACACAAACACACAAACACACTCACTCACTCGCTAACTCACTCAACGGCTGCAACTTGTTAAAATTTAAGATTAATTTTTTATAACAGTTTTCTTTTCTAAATCTTAAATTCAGCTTAATTTATTATTTTCTAGCTGATCAACTGCTGCTGACTTCTGACTGCTGGCTGCTATGCTATTGTCACAAACATTTGCTACATTTTTAGTTTTCATAAAAATAAATCAAATTAAAATTAAATTGTTTGACAGATGGCGACTAAAGATAGAAATGATTAAAAATATTTCTCTAGCACCCACCAAATCCGAGATCTACAGAAATATAAAGAACCTTGAAAATTATGTATGTATGTGTGTGTGTGTTTTGGTTTGTAGTATAAATAACGCTCCCATGAGTTCAAAAATGTAGTTAAACGAACCTGTCCGTATTGAAGTGTTTGTTGTAGTTTATTTGCTGCAAATAATTATTTATTTTATTTTGTTTCTTATGAATAACAATTTTTTTCTGTGTTATTAAAGACAGAAAACTGAAATTGTCTGTGATTCATGTGTACTTGACTTAACACTACATGAAATTTATTGTACCCTACACCACCACAAGTAATGAAGAAGGTATATTAATTTTGTCTTTCCGTGTGTTACGCTAAGAAGGTATTATCTCAGTCCCTTTAATGTATATATATTCTTGCATCAAATCAACATCTGAGTCGATTTAGCTATGTCCTTCTGTCCGCCTGTATGTCAGTTTGTCTACCTGTCTGTCCGTCTGTCTGTCTGTCTGTCTGTTGTTTGCACGCTCACATCCAAAAGAATTGACAGATCTCAACGAAATTTGGTCTAAGTATTTATTATAGTCTTGAGAACTGTCCTATTTAAAACCAGCAATATCGGTTCAGTATATTAATATTTATAGACCGATATCTGAGACAACCTTTAAGTTCAAATAAAAAACTTTGGTAAAATTATCAATTATAAATCGACAAATAAGAATGAAATTTTGTCATAATATTAAGTTTTATATACTTTATTACCATTAAAAATCGGTTCAGTAGACAAGAAGTTATAGCCAAAATTATATAAATAATTTTATGACCCATTAAGTGTTCTTTTTTATATCTAAGAAAAAACGTTTATATATTTTATATGTCTGAAAGTGTATGTATGAAACATAACATATTTACATCACATGCATTTGTGGTGGAGGGTATTGAAGATTCGGCGTAGTCGAATGTAGCATTCTTACTTGTTTTTGCTTTAAAATTATTTCTATGAAATTAAAAAAAATATATATATTTAAGAAAAATAAGGTTAATTTAAAGAGACTTATTCAGGCACTATGGGGAGGAGTATTACAAATTCATGTAATTAAAATTGAAAACTTTTAGAATTTTTCTTTAAACTAGAAAAGTATTTAAAAAATTCTCATTACTTTTTAATATTAAAAAATATATATAAAGTATAAGGTTGGTTCATATTTTTGTTCGAATTAAAAAAAAAAAAAAAAACTCGCTGATTTTCCACACCAATTAACTCAAGACATTAAAATATAATTTATGTAAAAATTATATAAAAATCAATAATTTTCGATTCCCATTATCAACTTTTTATACATTAACTTTCATAAAGAGAATATTTTCTTTACTCTCTCAAGTTCTAAATTATGAATTTAAAATCACCCAAAAGCCTTTCACCCCCAGTGTAGGGTAACAAATTCATCGTAAATAACATTTTATCTCAATATTTATATCTTTTTTTTGTTTTTGTGAATGCGTAATTTTTTTTATTTTCTAAAAAACATTTTTCAAGAATGTTGTAAACATTTCAAAAATATAAAAATTAAAATTAAAAAAAAATATTTGCAAATATTTTGTTTGCAACAAGACAAGAAAGAAAAATTATTTAAAATTTACCAGTAAAAATGATGCATGTATTTGGCCTTCGGCAAAAACAGTGTTTTGAAGGCAATAAACTTTATGCAACTTTACACGGTTCATTATAAAGTTGCAAATTACACTTTGGATA
The DNA here is from genome assembly GCA_004302925.2 of Cochliomyia hominivorax. Taxonomy (NCBI): domain Eukaryota; kingdom Metazoa; phylum Arthropoda; class Insecta; order Diptera; family Calliphoridae; genus Cochliomyia; species Cochliomyia hominivorax. Next base: position 9,042,150 of record PYHX02000158.1, on the reverse strand, counting down.
AAGTGCAAGAAGTGCAGAGGCATTTGAAAACAAGTTAAAGTTAAATAATTGTATTTTTTCAATATGCAAGTTTAGTGTGTTGCATTTTTGCAATACCAAATATAGTTTTTAGTCCAGCTCTCCAGTTCAATTTTTAGTAACGTTCATAGTTTGCAATTTAGTTCAGTTCTTAGATCAGTTCTCAATTCAGTTGTAAGTTCATTTCATCATTATTAAGTTCAATTTCTAATTTAAGTATAGTTGAATTGTAATCCAGTTATAATTCAGTTCTAGTTTAGTTCTATTTCAATTCAGTTCTAGTTCCGTGCAAGTTCACTTCAAGTTCAGTTCTACTTCAATTCTAATTCAGTTTTAGTTCAGTTCTAGTTCAGTTCCAATTTAGGTCTAGTTCAGTTCTAATTCAGTTTTAGTTCAGTTCTAGTTCAATTTAAGTTCAGTTCTAGTTCAGCTTTAGTTCAGTTTTAGTTCAGCTTTAGTTCAGTTTTAGTTTAGTTTTAGTTCAGTTTTAGTTTAGTTCTAGTTCAGTTTTAGTTCAGTTCTAGTTCCGTTTTAGTCAGTTAAAGTTCAGTTCTAATTCAGTTCTAGTTCAGTTCTAATTCAGTTCTAGTTCCGTTTTAGTCAGTTCTAGTTCAGTTCTAGTTCAGTTCTAGTTCAGTTCTAGTTCAGTTCTAGTTCAGTTCTAGTTCAGTTTAAGTTTAGTTCTAGTTCAGTTTTACTTCAGTTCTACTTCAGTTCTACTTCAGTTCTACTTCAGTTCTACTTCAGTTCTAGTTCAGTTCTAATTCAGTTCTAATTCAGTTCTAATTCAGTTCTAGTTCAGTTTTAGTTCAGTTTTAGTTCAGTTTTAGTTCAGTTTTAGTTCAGTTCGAGTTCAGTTTTAGTTCAGTTTTAGTTTAGTTTTAGTTCAGTTCTACTTCAGTCTTAGTTCAGTTCTACTTCAGTTCTACTTCAGTTTTAGTTCAGTTCTACTTCAGTTCTACTTCAGTTCTACTTCAGTTCTAATTCAGTTCTAGTTCAGTTTTAGTTCAGTTTTAGTTCAGTTTTAGTTCAGTTTTAGTTCAGTTTTAGTTCAGTTTTAGTTCAGTTTTAGTTCAGTTTTAGTTTAGTTTTAGTTCAGTTCTACTTCAGTTTTAGTTCAGTTCTAGTTCAGTTTTAGTTCAGTTTTAGTTCAGTTTTAGTTCAGTTCTACTTCAGTTTTAGTTCAGTTCTAGTTCAGTTTTAGTTCAGTTTTAGTTCAGTTTTAGTTCAGTTTTAGTTCAGTTTTAGTTCAGTTTTAGTTCAGTTTTAGTTCAGTTTTAGTTCAGTTCTACTTCAGTCTTAGTTCAGTTCTACTTCAGTTTTAGTTCAGTTCTACTTCAGTTCTACTTCAGTTTTAGTTCAGTTCTACTTCAGTTCTACTTCAGTTCTACTTCAGTTCTAATTCAGTTCTAGTTCAGTTTTAGTTCAGTTTTAGTTCAGTTTTAGTTCAGTTTTAGTTCAGTTTTAGTTCAGTTTTAGTTCAGTTTTAGTTCAGTTTTAGTTTAGTTTTAGTTCAGTTCTACTTCAGTTTTAGTTCAGTTCTAGTTCAGTTTTAGTTCAGTTTTAGTTTAGTTTTAGTTCAGTTCTACTTCAGTTTTAGTTCAGTTCTAGTTCAGTTTTAGTTCAGTTTTAGTTCAGTTTTAGTTCAGTTTTAGTTCAGTTTTAGTTCAGTTCTAGTTCAGTCTTAGTTCAGTTTAAGTTCAGTTCTACTTCAGTTTTAGTTCAGTTTTAGTTCAGTTATAGTTCAGTTTTAGTTCAGTTTTAGTTCAGTTCTAGTTCAGTTATAGTTCAGTTCTAGTTCAGTTCTAGTTCAGTTATAGTTCAGTTCTACTTCAGTTCTAGTTCAGTTCCAATTCAGCTCTAGTTCAGTTCTAGTTCAGCCCTACTTCAGTTCTAGTTTAATTCTAGTTCAGGTTTAGTTTTCAGTTTAGTTCTCACTTAGGTTTTTTGAATAGTTCTAGTTTAGTTCTCTATTTCTAGTTCTAGTTTAGTTCTCTATTTAGTTGTCAGTTTAATTCTCAGTTTAGTTCCTAATTTAGTTCTCAGTTTGGTTCTCAGTTTTGTTCTCAATACAGTTCTCTGTTTTAGTGCTCTGTTAAGTTCTCAGTTAATATCTCCGTTAAGTTCCTTGTAAAACTCTCAGTTTAGTTTTTAGCTCCGTTTTAGCAGTCAAGTGTATTTCAAAATATAAATTTTTTACTTTTTATTGATGTTTGATTTACGTTTAGTCACTGTGTTAAAATTACAACCAGCATTTATTTTGTTCGTCACTTTTCAGAGCTCAAACGTTAGAATTGGAAATCAACTGCAATGATTTTGTTTAAACAGCAATAACTCTGAAAAAAATTCTATGAATAAAATGCAAGTAATTCATTTATACATTTATTTTTCATAGATTTTACATGTTTTTTTCTTTAGTTTCATTTTAGCATTTTTTATTGTAAATTTATTTGTTGTTTAGCAAAAACCCCGCTGCCAGACTTAGTGGCAACAGTTGTACGTAATGATTTTGCAAATTAATGTTGCTCATATGTTTGTACAATTTTTTTTGTTTTTTTGTCTTCAATAATTTTTGAATATTTGCAATGTTGTTATTGCGTCAATCAATTATCAAGTTAAGAGAAAAACACACAAACACAAGTGTGGCATGTTTACACTGTAGCAAATCATAAACAATAATGAAGGGATATTCAGAGATATTTGGTGAATGGAATGGGAGGGTCCAAGAATTCTTGAACAGATGCATTAGTTATGGTAATTTTAACAAATTAAAAAATACATTTTAATCAAATCGGTTATAAAGTATTTTTTCCAAGTTCCATCCCCAGATGAACTGCAACTTTCCTTACATATCGCTTACTTAACCGAAGCGAAAGGTAATGGACTCTAGTATTTTAGTCTTCATAAATTATTATTTTATTTTGAAAAAGAAAATACAGAAAAAGATCTCCCATCAATAATCTTAAATTGTCTTCATGCTTAGAACAAACAAGTTCATTCACTCTAATCTGTGATCACCCTCTTTAGAGATCTCTAATCTATGTTTTCGCAGTAAATTTTATTTAAATATTTTTTTTTATTTTAATGCCAAAGTTTGTTGATTATTGAAATTGATAAAATAATTAGCGTTTTTTATTTAATTTAAACAAATTAATTGTGCAAAAACCAAAACAAAAAAACAACTAAAATAAAAGATCATCATTTGCAAATAATTTGAAGACAAGAGAAAAAATCATGATGACTCATTAATGTTGTTACTAAGAAATTAATATTATTTTGAAGGTTTTATTGTTCACAAAGAAAATGGAATTTTAATTGTTATTAAACTGTATGATTGACACTTTGACTTATAAACACATGTTTGTGTTATAAGCAAACATTTTAATTGAATTAATTAAATGCAAACAATGTAAACAAGTAACATTAATGTTAAAATAATTAGTTACATTTAAGTAAATTGTGTTAAATGTTAGAAAAAAAATAGAAATAAAATGTTAATTTAAAAGTGATTTAGAATTTTTAGCGAAAATCTGATTTTTTTTGTTAAAAATTTGAAATTTTACACAGAAAATTAAATAATTTAAAGATTGAACTTTGATAGAATCAATTAAATTAAGAACCAGACTGAGAACTAAACTTAACAAGAACTGAACTAAAACTGAACTTAAACTAAATTAGAACTGAACTAGAAATGAACTAGAACTGAACTGGAATCGAAATTTTCACTAAAATTTGAAAATTTCAATAAAATTTGAAATTTTCACAAAAAATTTGAAATTTTCAATAAAATTTGAAATTTCACAAAATTGAAATTTTCACAAAAATTTGAAATTTTCACAAAAATTTGAAATTTTCACAAAAATTTGAAATTTTCACAAAAATTGAAATTTTCACAAAAATTTGAAATTTTCACAAAAATTTGAAATTTTCACAAAAATTTGAAATTTTCACAAAAATTTGAAATTTTCACAAAAATTTGAAATTTTCACAAAAATTTGAAATTTTCACAAAAATTTGAAATTTTCACAAAAATTTGAAATTTTCACAAAAATTTGAAATTTTCACAAAAATTTGAAATTTTCACAAAAATTTGAAATTTTCACAAAAATTTGAAATTTTCACAAAAATTTGAAATTTTCACAAAAATTTGAAATTTTCACTTAAATTTAAAATTTTCACTAAAATTTGAAATTTTCACTAAAATTTGAAATTTTCACTAAAATTTGAAATTTTCACTAAAATTTGAAATTTTCACTAAAATTTGAAATTTTCACTAAAATTTGAAATTTTCACTAAAATTTGAAATTTTCACTAAAATTTGAAATTTTCACTAAAAATTTGAAATTTTCACTAAAATTTGAAATTTTCACAAAAATTTGAAATTTTCACTAAAATTTGAAATTTTCACTAAAAATTTGAAATTTTCACTAAAATTTGAAATTTTTCACTAAAAATTTGAAATTTTCACTAAAAATTTGAAATTTTCACTAAAAATTTGAAATTTTCACTAAAAATTTGAAATTTTCACAAAAATTTGAAATTTTCACAAAAATTTGAAATTTTCACAAAAATTTGAAATTTTCACAAAAATTTGAAATTTTCACAAAAATTTGAAATTTTCACAAAAATTTTAAATTTTCACAAAAATTTGAAATTTTCACAAAAATTTGAAATTTTCACAAAAATTTGAAATTTTCACTTAAATTTAAAATTTTCACTAAAATTGAAATTTTCACTAAAATTTGAAATTTTCACTAAAATTTGAAATTTTCACTAAAATTTGAAATTTTCACTAAAAATTTGAAATTTTCACTAAAATTTGAAATTTTCACTAAAATTTGAAATTTTCACTAAAATTTGAAATTTTCACTAAAAATTTGAAATTTTCACTAAAATTTGAAATTTTCACTAAAAATTTGAAATTTTCACTAAAATTTGAAATTTTCACTAAAAATTTGAAATTTTCACTAAAATTTGAAATTTTCACTAAAAATTTGAAATTTTCACTAAAATTTGAAATTTTCACTAAAAATTTGAAATTTTCACTAAAATTTGAAATTTTCACTAAAAATTTGAAATTTTCACTAAGATTTGAAATTTTCACTAAAAATTTGAAATTTTCACTAAAATTTGAAATTTTCACTAAAAATTTGAAATTTTCACTAAAATTTGAAATTTTCACTAAAAATTTGAAATTTTCACTAAAAATTTGAAATTTTCACTAAAAATTTGAAATTTTCACTAAAATTTGAAATTTTCACTAAAATTTGAAATTTTCACTAAAAATTTGAAATTTTCACTAAAATTTGAAATTTTCACTAAAAATTTGAAATTTTCACTAAAATTTGAAATTTTCACTAAAAATTTGAAATTTTCACTAAAATTTGAATTTTTCACTAAAATTTGAAATTTTCACTAAAAATTTGAAATTTTCACAAAAATTTGAAATTTTCACAAAAATTTGAAATTTTCACAAAAATTTGAAATTTTCACAAAAATTTGAAATTTTCACAAAAATTTGAAATTTTCACAAAAATTTGAAATTTTCACAAAAATTTGAAATTTTCACTTAAATTTAAAATTTTCACTAAAATTTGAAATTTTCACTAAAATTTGAAATTTTCACTAAAAATTTGAAATTTTCACTAAAATTTGAAATTTTCACTAAAAATTTGAAATTTTCACTAAAATTTGAAATTTTCACTAAAAATTTGAAATTTTCACTAAAATTTGAAATTTTCACTAAAAATTTGAAATTTTCACTAAAATTTGAAATTTTCACTAAAAATTTGAAATTTTCACTAAAATTTGAAATTTTCACTAAAAATTTGAAATTTTCACTAAAATTTGAAATTTTCACTAAAAATTTGAAATTTTCACTAAAATTTGAAATTTTCACTAAAAATTTGAAATTTTCACTAAGATTTGAAATTTTCACTAAAAATTTGAAATTTTCACTAAGATTTGAAATTTTCACTAAAAATTTGAAATTTTCACTAAGATTTGAAATTTTCACTAAAAATTTGAAATTTTCACTAAAATTTGAAATTTTCACTAAAAATTTGAAATTTTCACTAAAATTTGAAATTTTCACTAAAAATTTGAAATTTTCACTAAAATTTGAAATTTTCACTAAAAATTTGAAATTTTCACTAAAATTTGAAATTTTCACTAAAAATTTGAAATTTTCACTAAAATTTGAAATTTTCACTAAAAATTTGAAATTTTCACTAAAATTTGAAATTTTCACTAAAATTTGAAATTTTCACTAAAATTTTAAATTTTCACTAAAATTTGAAATTTTCACTAAAATTTGAAATTTTCACTAAAACTTGAAATTTTCACAAAAATTTGAAATTTTCAAAAAAATTTGAAATTTTCACTAAAATTTGAAATTTTCACTAAAATTTGAAATTTTCACTAAAATTTGAAATTTTCACTAAAATTTGAAATTTTTACAAAAATTTGAAATTTTCACAAAAATTTGAAATTTTCATTAAAATTTGAAATTTTCTCTAAAAATTTGAAATTTTCTCTAAAAATTTGAAATTTTCATTAAAATTTGAAATTTTTACTAAAAATTTGATATTATCACTAAAATTTGAAATTTTCACTAAAATTTGAAATTTTTACAAAATTAATATTTTCAATAAAATTTGAAATTTTCACTAAAATTTGAAATTTTTACGAAATTACTAATTTCAATAAATTTTGAACAAATCACTTAAGTTTGAATCTTTATTTAGTAAAAATACAGATTTTCACTAAAATCTCTTTAATTGTAATAGGAAATTTTTTATATAATAATGATGCTTACATTTTTTTATACTTTTACTTTTAAATTTTAAACTTCAATTTCTCAATATAAATAAAAAATATTTCCTTCTTTTTCTTCTTATTACAGGTAAGGAAGTCTTCTTTAAAGCGCATTAAAACAGTAATGGACTCCTATTATGGTATTGATTTCAAATTTTAAATATTTATTAAAAAATGTATTGAATTATGATTTGTAAAATGTGATATAAAGTCACAAATTCCCATTATAATAAAAATTAGTTGAAATTATAAAAAAGCTGCAAATAATTATTTAACACAATTTGTGAAAAATGATACTCACATCTTTCTCCTAATGAAATTTATTAAAAAAACATAAAAATTAAATATTTAAGCTGCTCCTTTTGTAATAGAAACATGAAACATTTACGCGTTTTAATAAGCTAAATAGTGAAAAATCACTGTAATTCCCATGAGGATGCCAAAGATATTTCAAATCTATTATAGATTTTTTTCACATTTCTTTTTCGAAAACAATCAATGTGAAAGAAATGAAATATTTGATTGAATAACTTAAATGAATGAAGGAATGACTGAATGACTGAATGAATGAAATGAAACTCAAGTGAAAAAAGCTAAAAACTTTCACATAAATGTTGGAAAAAAATTAACAAAAAGATTTAATAATGTGAATTGCAGCAAAAAAATGGAAACAAGTAGGAATGTTTAGTTCGGCTATGCCAAATCTTTAATACTCTCCATCACAAATACGTGTGAAATAGCACTACAGTACTTGATTTTCAAAATGTTTAAAATGGTATTGAAGTACGTATAACTTTATATTATCACAAAATCTTATTCTAATTTGACGGTTTCTAATTAAATTTTTTTCTTGAGTTAGAGGTTGTTTCAGATATCGGTCTATATATTTTAATATACTTAAACGATTTTGCTGGTTTAAAATAGGAAACTTCTCAGGACTATAACAAATATTAGGGCCAAATTTCATTGACCTCTGTTAACTATTATGGATGTAAGCGTATCATCAACTGATAGACAGACAGACAGACAGACAGACAGATGGACATAACTAAATCGATTCAGATTTTCATTTAATGCAAGAATATATATACATTATGAGGTCTAAGATGATTCCTTCTTAGCGTTACACACGAAATGACAAAGTTAATATACCCTCTTCCCAACTGATGGCAGTGGAGGGTATAAAAATGGAAACAAAATTGAGGAAAATTGATTTCATTGAAAATGTATTTTAGTCGTTTTTTCTGTTTTTGCTGACATTAATAATTCATGGAATATAAAACCTGACAATTGAAGGTACAACATTTTAAAATATTTGAAATTTTTCCGATGATAAAAATCTCTTAACAAACAATCGATTGGCGAAAAGGTCTATTAAAGCGTTTTTCTGCTTTATGTCGATTTGTTAACTTGATGAAATGTTTAATTCCTGTTAATAAATGCATGAAATCAATGACAGTTTTGTTGAAAAAAAAAAACTTTGTTACTTTTCCTTTTTGTTTTTTGTTAAAGTATTTCTACCTGCTTCAAAAAGCTGCATAAATAATTTTAAATGCCAATGACACACCTCGAAGACAAAAAGTATTGAAAAAATATATTTTTTAAATAATATTTCATAAATATTTATAAAATTGTACATAATTCAAAAAAAAAAAAAAAATGGAGGCTTAAGCATAACTTAAATACAAAAGTAGAAAATGATTTATATTATGTCACTTATTACAGCATTTTTTCAATTATCCAAAAATGAAGTTTATGTTATTATTTTTATGGCTTAAAAAATAAGCTTTCATTAAAGAATAATAAGAAAAACTTTAAAGCTGTAAAAAGCTTTTGTCATGGAAGAAAAAGCTTTCACATATAAATAATTTGAAAGCTCCTGCTGTAACAGCTACAGTTTTTGTTAACTACTTGTTGTTGTCAAAGGTAAAATGAAAAAGTTGTTCAATTAAAGTGTTTTTAATATTTTTTAATAAAAAAAGAGCATTAAAAATTTTTGAAAGCTCTTTGACCCTAATAACAACTTTTAAATGTTTATAAAACTAAACATATTTTAATTAAAAGCCTAATTCAAAGAGCTGTAAAGAATTATCTTAAAGCTTTAACTTTTTTCAACAAAAGCTTTTTAAAATGCATAAAGCTCTTTTAATTACGGAAAAAAAAGATAAGTTAAAGATAAGTTTTTTAATTAATAAGAAAAAAGAGCTTTTTTAAACCCTTTTCTGTAAAAGAAGCTCCTTGAATTAAGCTTTTCTTCTTGATTTAAAATATCCAGAGTTTTAAAAATATTTAAAAATTATTTATGCTAAAGTTTTTAATGTAAAACTTTTCAATAAAAAGTTTATTATTATTTAAAACTAAAGCTTTTTAATGAATAATAAAATGAGCTTTAATAATTTTTTAAAGTTCTTTCTATGAAGAACTAGAGCTTTCATCTGTATTATTTATTTAACAAAGCTCTTTTTTATTTTTATATTAAAATTATAAAAAGCTCCCAGATCTATAAAACACATGTTGTACGAAAAAACTTTTGGAATAAACTCACAGACTTTATGCAATATTAAATATTTTTTTAATATAAAAAGCTCCATAAAAAAACTTGTAGTTAATAAGTAAATTAAGAATTAAAGCTCTTTAATAAAATAAAATCTTTATATATATATTATTTATAAAATTATCCAAATTCTTGTAGATTTAAAAAGCGTTAAATTTATTAAAGCTTTATTTCTATAAAAAAATGTGTTCTACATAAAAGCTTTGAAAAGTAGTTTAATTAAAGCTTTATTTCTATAAAAAAATGTGTTCTACATAAAAGCTTTGAAAAGTAGTTTAATTTGAATGATCTAATAATAATTTTATTTTAAAGCTTTTAATTCTTTGAATTTTAAAAATTTTATAAAAAAGCTTTCAATAAAGTTCATATAAAAATTATAAAAGAGCTTTATTTAAAAAGTTTTTAAACTTGATTTCTGCAATGAAATATAAAGAAATCAAAAGCTTTAGTTGTTTTTTGATTATAAAATATACCTTTATTGTAATACACAAAGTATTTAAAAAAGCTTAAAACTGTAGAAGAGCTTTAAAGAAAGTTTTG
>PYHX02000158.1:9002403-9032122 GCA_004302925.2 Cochliomyia hominivorax | reverse complement strand
AGTTCAGTTCTCAGTTCAGTTCAAGTTCAGTTCTTAGTTCAGTTCTCAGTTCAGTTCTCAGTTTTAGTTCAGTTCAGTTCAGTTCAGTTCAGTTCAGTTAGTTCAGTTCAGTTCTCAGTAGTTCAGTTCAGTTCTCAGTTCAGTAGTTCAATTCACAGTTCACAGTTCACTTTTCAGTTTAATTATTTTAATAAGTTTATTACTCTACTAGTTGAACTAAGTTTAAACTCTGTTTACATAATATCTCCTCTCTTTTAACTGCCGCTTTCTCTTCTCCGAAAGATTTTCCCTAACAACAGAAGTTCAGCTGCTGGTTTATTAACTTAAATTTAAACCCGGTTTAAACTAAAATCAACATACAAAATATAATTTACATTTTCACTCCTTTTCTCTCCATCATGCATCATTCCATCAATAGAAACCAGTTCATAAATAATCATTCAATTTAATGCAAAAAACCAGCTTTAAACTTAATTACTGCATTAAACCATCATGTATTAATTATACCTTAATTGTAAAACGAGTCTAATTTTTAAATAATTTTCCCCTTTTTAATTTAATTTACCATTTTTAGTAGTTAAATTTAATACCATTTTTATATTAAAAAAAAATTCAAAGAAATTTATTTTAGTCTTTTTCTCTTAACGCCAAACGTTTTAGTTGTGTTTTATTTCTGACTTGATTTGTGTCTCTAACAAACGGCAGACAATAATTGCAAAAAACTACTTTTTTTTGTCTTTTTAGTGGAAAGACAAAAAATGTTTGTAGTGCGTGTTTGCCAAGCCCTTTTTTCGGTTGGATTTTAGTTTCATGTTTAAACAAATGTGCAATAAATTAAATGACTTTAATGCAGAAAGCGAAGCGAAGAGAGAAAAAACCCAAATTAAACGCACTTAAGCAATATTTATACCCTCCACAGCCGCAAGTGGTGAAGAAGATATATTAACTTTGTAAGTCCGTTTGTAACGCTTAGAAGGAATCATCTTAGACCCCATAATGTATATATATATTTTTGCATCAAATCAGAATCTGAATCGATTTAGCTACGTCCGTCTGTATGTCTGTCTTCTTTTCAGTTCTAATTCTGTTCAGTTTGACACGCTCAAATCCAAAGTAATTGACAGAGCTCAATAATACTTGACCTGGGTATTTGTTATAATCCTGAGAAGTTCATTATATTTAACAGAAAAATCGGTTCATTATATTAACAGATATATACCGATATCTGAGACAACCTCTAAGTTGAAGCAAAATCTGTCATAAAATTTTCAATTATAAGTCAACAAATCAAAAAATATTAAAATCGGTTCAGTAAAAAAAAACGTTATAGTCTAAAATATAACTAATTTTACGGCTCATTAAGTGATCCGTGTTACATTATAGAAAAACTTCTATGTATTGTAAACGTCTGTGTGTATATTTGAGTGCGTATGTACGAAATGTATGGTATTTTCTTCACACGCATTTGTGGTGGAGGGTATTGTAGATTCGCCATTACCGACTATAGTGTGTTCATCAGACGCCCTACCTGATATTGAAATTTTAAATCAAAGTCTTAAATAGTTTAAAACAAGAAATCAGCTTATAATAGAGATCCAAATTTTATGATAAATTAAATCTTTTCAAAGATTCTTGATAAAAACTGTAAAATCTAAAATCAAGGTTAAGAACATGACTTATTAGTCCACATTGATAAAATTTGAAATTTTTATGTTAAACTTACGAAAACAATGCAATTTTTCATTTACTTTGTTTGTTATTAATATTCTTTCCTCAGTTCCACTATTAACCGTTATAAAAAAATTTAACTAGTTGACATCACTTTAACAATAAAACAATATCGGTTAATGATAAACAAAATGCAACGTTCCACCAAAACCAGCCGCACCCAGTTTGTCTCTTTGATTTCAGTTCTTAATGCAACCAAAAACACAATAAAAAATAAAAAATAAAAATAAAATAAATTTGAATTCAGTTTGGCCAAAGCGATTTTCAATGTTTTTTTTGTTTTTTTAATTTTTTTTTTTTGTAAAAATCAAAATTAATAAATTTAACAAATATTTTTAACATAAATTCAAATACATTCAATTTTATGTCTCCATTGAATGATGCTTCTGAAAGGGTTTTATTATTATTGTCATTGTTTTTGGTTGCAACATATTGTGTCATCACCAACATTATAACATAATTCGTTTCTGAACAAATCTTCATTAAGTCTAACTAAAGAGCAGATCGTAAATCATGTCAAATATTTAATACTTCATAAATTATAACAATGGAACATCCAGCAGTTGCTGCAGTGGCAAGAGCATCAGCAGCAACAGCAACAGCAACAACAACAATATGATCATCTGGTAACATTAATAACATGTGTATGTAAATTGAGCTGTCGAAGATGTGTGAATATTTTGAGTATAATTAGTTTTGCCATTAAAATGTTACAGAAACCAAAAAGAAAAAAAAAAAAAAAGAATTCAAGTTTAATTAAACCACAATTAACTAAAGATTACGAAACTTTTAAGGTTAAACTTTAGATAAAAAATAATTTGTTACATGAGGAAAATATAAAATATTGTCTACTAAAATAGAGCGAATTTAGAACTGATCTGAACTAAAACTAAAGTAGAACTTAACTGGAAATGAACTGGAACTGTAGTGGAACTGAACTGGAAATGAACTAGAACTGAACTAGAACTGAACTGGAACTGAACTAGAACTAAACAAGAACTGAACTGGAACTGAACTAAACTGAACTAGAACTGAACTAGAACTGAATAAGAGCTGAATAAGAGCTGAACTAAAACTAGAACTGAACTAAAACTGAACTAGAACTGAACTGGAACTGAATAAGAGCTGAACTAAAACTAGAACTGAAGTAAAACTGAACTAGAACTGAACTTGAACTGAACTAAAACTGAATTGTGCTAGAAATGAACTGGAACTGAACTAGAATTGTACTGGAACTGAACTAGAATTGTAGTAGAAATGAACTAGAATTGAACTAGAACTGAACTAGAAATGAACTGAAACTGAACTAGAAATGAACTAGAAATGAACTGGAACTGAACTAAAACTGAACTGGAACTGAACTAAAACTGAACTGGAACTGAACTAGAATTGTACTAGAACTGAACTGAAACTGAACTAGATCTGAACTAGAACTGAAATAGAACTGAACTAGAACTGAACTAGAAATGAACTGGAACTGAACTAGATCTGAACTAGAACTGAAATAGAACTGAACTAGAACTGAACTAGAAATGAACTAGAAATGAACTGGAACTGAGCTAAAACTGAACTGGAACTGAACTAAAACTGAACTGGAACTGAATTAGAATTGTTCTAGAACTGAAATAGAACTGAACTGAAACTGAACTAGATCTGAACAAGAACTGAACTAGAAATGAACTGGAACTGAACTGAAACTGAACTAGAACTTCCTGAAAATAAGGCTAGAAGTGAACTGAAATTTGGACTATAAAATGAACTAAGAACTGAACAAAGAAGTGAGATAAAAAATTTACTTTGAACTAAGAGATGAACTGAACTAACTGATATATGAAGAGTTGAACAAAAAAATGAACTTGGAACCGAAAAAGGAACTAATCTAAGAAGTGAATTAAGAAATGAACTAAGAACTGAACTAAAAGCTGGACCATGAACCGTACTGATTAAAAAAATGAACTAAGAGCGGAACTATGAACTGATCTAAGAACTGAAAAAGAAGAGAACTAATAACTAAACTTAGAATTAATGTGAACTTAACTAAGAAATGAACTGAGAAGAGAAGAAGGAAATGAACTGAAATAGGAACCAAACTAAGAACTGAGTTAGAATTAATACTAAAGTATACCCAATCAATTATTGATTCAGATCTGGCGTCGAACTTCCCATTCAAAATTATCAAAATTTGATCTTAATTTTCAAACTTTTCCACAAAAATTCCACATGAAAGGTATTCCATATTCGACTTTATTTAAATTCCAGTTATTACAATTTCAGATTTTTTTTATTATAAATAATATTATTTTTATTGTTGTATTATTGTCTACATGTGTTTAAATATGTTGCAACATGCAACAACAATCAATTTAAGACAACAACATAAGAATCATATAAAACTGTCTGATTCACTAAATATGTTCGAATGCACGCAAACAGTAAAGTAAATGAAAAATAACATCATTCTATGGAAATAAATGGAGTTTACTAAGGAATTTGACACCAATTGGCGTCAAAAAATGCGTTAAAAGATATAAAAAAACGCTGTATTTTTGCCTCAAGAGAAAAGCACTGAAATTGTCTTTACAAATTATATAAAATAAATTATATATGAATACATTTTGACTTAATGAACTTTGGATCATGCATTATTATGAAAATAAATTGAAAAAAAAAAAACACTTTAATTCCTTTTTAGTTTAATATTAAAAGAAATTTCCTTTATTATTGTAGAAATAAGTAAAAATAAGGGCATAATTTACTTATTAAGAGGAAAAGAACAATTAAATAATTGAAAAACAAATTTATTTTTACCACAAAATTTCAATGTAAATTTCTTCATTTTTATTTTATTCATTTTAATCGGTACATTTTATTCTCATTCTTTTGTTTGGGATCCCCTTTCAAACCCTTTATTTTATTTGGTTTTCTATTGTCAAAACTTTTATTATGATTTTTATTTATTCTCATTCACTTATTCATTCATTCATTCATTCATTCATTCATTCATTAAAAATTTCCATTCATTATTTGTTCACTTATTGTTTGTGTTTTTTCCTTAAAATCTGAGTATGAAAACATTTGAAGCAAAATTTTTATTTTCAAATGATCGTAATTTTTACTCTTCTCGGAAGATTAAAAAAAATAAAACTCTCTTTTGTCGACTAAAATCTTTATTTTTCGCATGAACCATAATCAAAAAATATATATTTTACTCTTCTTTCAGATAAGAGTTAAAATAGATAATTATTATTTAACTCCCACTAAAAATACAAAAACAAAAAAAATGTCCTTATATAAGTTGTAAACATACAAACATACCTTTTTCAGCTTAATAAAAAACATTTTTTTACTGCTACACATGACTTCAAAACAATTTGTGCGAATTATTCATTTTTAAACTCTTTTTTCGAATTCGCTCTTATTTGATTTTTATCTTTTTTGATTATTTTAATTTTTTAGAACTGAACTCATTTCAAAGAGCCATAAAAAATAAAAAAAATTTTTGAAAATTAAAATTAAACTCTCTGAAAGTTCCGATCTTACGAAGAATAATAAAGAGTCGAAAACCGTAAAATTTTTATTGATGAAGATTTTTTATCGCATTTTTATATTTTCGTCATTTTTGTTGTATTTTCATCATGTTGTTTGTTATTATTTCAAAACAATTTGTGCGAATTATTCATTTTTAAACTCTTTTTTCCAATTCGCTCTTATTTGATTTTTATCTTTTTTTGATTTTTTTAATTTTTTAGGACTGAACTCTTAAAATAAAACTCTTTGAAAGTTCCGATCTTACGAAGAATAATAAAGAGTCGAAAACCGTTAAATTTTTATTGATGAAGATTTTTTATCGCATTTTTATATTTTCGTCATTTTTGTTGTATTGTCATCATGTTGTTTGTTGTTAGTGTCGTCTCATCAATCATGTTGTGTGTTTTTTTGTCTTTTCATTTTGGTTTGGATTCCTTTAATTTTTGGGGAAACAATTTCATCTTTGTCATCCTAATAAATTTTTACTTTTCATCATTCTTATTAACACATTTCCAATATTGAATATTTATTGGGCCATTAAAGGAGGGAAAATGATGTAAAAGAAAATTGACATGTTTTTTTTATGATTTAATTATTGAAAATCATGATGAAGCAATAAATTGATTAAAAATGTTACAGTTATTGAGAGATATTTTATAATTAATTTGTTTATTTTGTGTGATAATCGAGGGAAAATGACAATAATGATAATGGAATTTTTCGAAAATGATTTTAGGATTTATGGCAACATAAAATGTATAGAAACTTACTAAAGACAAATCGTGAACTGAAGTAGAATTGAAACAGAGAATTGCAACTAAGACATGAACTTGAAAATGAACCAGGAACTGAAATGAGCACTAAACTGAGATCTAAACTGAAAACTGAACAAAGAACCTAAAATAGATATGCACTAAGTACTGAATAGAGAACTGAGAACTGAAAAGAAAACTTGACTGAGACCTGAACATGGAATTGAATTACGATCAGAACTTAGATCAGAACTGAGAACTAAAATTAGGAACTGAAGAAAAAAACTAAATTGGCAACTGAACTGAGAACCGAATATTGATCAGGACCGAGAAATGAGTTAATAACTGAACTGATATCTAAACTGATAACTTAACATAGAGCTAAACTGAGTATTGAATACAAAACTGAACAGAGAACTTGACTGAGATCTGAACATGGAATTAAACTATGGTCAGACATGACAGCTGAACTGAGAACTAAAATTAGAACTGAAGAAAGGAACTAAATAGGGAATTAAAGGAACAACTGAACTAGAACTAAACTGAACTGAGGAATGAATGGAGAACTAGACCCAAAAACAAAGAACTAAACTAAGACCGAAAATGGGAACTTAACTAAACTGAGGAATAAAATAAGAACTGAAATAGAACTGAATAAGAACTAGAATTGAACTAGAACTTCCCTGAAAATAAGACTAGAATTAAACTAAAAACTGCAAAAAGGAACTAAACTAAGAATTCAAATAAGAACTGAAGTAAAAGTTGGACTCTGAACTCAACCAAGAATTGAATTAGGAACTGAACTAAGAGCTAGACTTTTAAACTGAACGAAGAAGTGAGCTAAGGAATTAACTTAGAACTGAACTAAGAAATGAACTAAGAACTAAACTAATTGAAGTAAGAGCTGAACCTTTAAACTAAGAACTAAACTAAGAATTAAGACATGAACTTAACTAAGAATAGAAATAAAAACTGAACTAAATGCTGAACTATGAACTGATCTAAGAACTGAAGAAAAATGGAACTAGAAACTGAACTAAGATCTGGACTATAAACTGTACCGATTAAAAACTATAAGTGAAACTTATAACTAAACTTAGAATTAATATGAACATAACTAAGAAATGAACTGAGAACTGAAGTAGAAAATGAACTGAATGAGAACTTAACCAAACTGAGGAATAAAATAATAACTGAACTTAGAAATAAACTTATAATTTTGTAGATAAGTGAACTAAAAACTTAACTGAGAACTAAATTAGGGACTGAACCGAAAAATTAATAAAAAACTGAACTGAGATGTTATCAGTGAGCAGAACCCAGAACTAAAATGAGGACTGAATAAACAACTAGAACGAGAAATTAACTAAGGACTGAACTGTGACTTAAACAGAGAACGAAACTGGGAACTGAAAACTTAACTAAAATCTAAATTGAGGACTAAAATTAGAACTGAACTGAGAGATGAACCCAGAATTGTACAGATGACTGCACTAAGAACTAAGCTGAGACCTAAACAGAAATCAAAACTAAGAACTGAACATAAAATTAAGAATTTAACAAGAAATTAAAAGCTAAACATAGAACTGAGCTACGAATTATTTTAAGAACTGAGAATTAAACTGAAAACTGAAGAGAAATGTAAACTAAATAGTAAACTAAATACAGAGCTAAAGCAAGAGATAAACCCAGAACGCAAGAGTTAACTGAACTAAAACTAAACTGAGAACTCAATAGAGTATGAGAAGTAAACAAAGAGCTGAACTTAGAACTGAGCTGGAAATATTGACAATTGAACTGAGAACTTAATTGTGAAGCTGATAACTGAAATGAGAACTGAATTGAGAACAAAACTGAACACTAAACTGTAAACAGAACATTTTAAATAACAGTTTTTTGAAATTAAAAAAAATATTAAAAATCAAATTAATTTATATATTTTAAACTTTAAAACTGTGAAATATTAAAAATTTCGAGTGTTGCAGCAAGGCATACCTTCCCCATAATAATGCATCTTTTTTTTAACGTCTAATATAATCTAAAGTTATGTTAATCATAATAAATTTCATAATTACATCAAACTTGTTTATAGCACGATTTCGGTTAAGATCAAGGCTGAAATTAAACACCTTCTTGTAATGAAGAAAAAGCAACAACAAAAACACTATAAAAATCCCAAAAACTAAACCAGTTCAAATCTGATAATGAAAAAAAATCTCTGTTACAATTTCAATATCAAACAAAACAAATGAAAGAAGATGAATGAAAAAATTCAGAAAAAAATCTCTCAGTTTCAGACTGAAAATATTTATTTTTAATCACAAAACGAGTTAAGCAGAAAATTTGTTTTGACAGCAAAATAAAATAAAACAAAAAAAAACAACATTAAATTAAACGAAAAATCTTTTTATTATGAAAAAAAACACACACACACGATCTAATCACGTTTTCTTTTTTTTTCAGACGTCATTGAAGATCAATAATTATGTAGATTGAAATAATAAAAAAAGGCGGTTTTTTTCATAAATTTAATTACAAAAACAAAAATGTTTAATCTTAAAATGCTGGTAGTTGTGTCTGTTAAATAACTGAAATTCATTAATGTTGTTTTTTTTCTAATCCAACTGCTGCTTTATATCTGGCAAACATCCCATAAATATTTCCATAATTCGTGATCCATCCACCATTACAGCGTTTTCTTTTTATAAAAAACCTTTAACTTTAATTTGTTGGAAATTTGTATTGTCCGTCTTTATAACTGTGATTATCGTCTTCTATTTAACATCAAATGCTACTGTTTTGTTGTAAATTTGTTGTAAAATTTCATAAAGTAAAAATCGTTAGACAATAAATGTCAACAACATTTAAAAATTTTATAAAATTTCTTTGTTATTTAAAGCGTTTTTTATTTTTGACTTTTATTAATTTTATTGAAAAAAAAATCATTAAAATTTTAATGGAAAATGATTTAATTAAAAAAATATTAAATGAACATAAAAATATATAACGATACGGGAGAAGTCAGTGAATGTTGGTATAACACCGATTGCAAGTCCAGTAGCTATTTAATTACATAATAAGATCGATAGCATTATGTAATTAAAAAAAAAAACTAAATTTCATTCTTTATATTGAAAAAGTGTTCCAAATGAAGACACGTGTAAGATATGGAAAAGTCTCAGTTTATGTTCATGGTCAGTACTAGTTAAGTTCTAGTTAAGTTCTTTTTAGTTCTGGTTCAGTTCTAGTTCAGTTCTAGCTCAGTTCTAGTTCTAGTTTTAGTTCTAGTTCAGTTCTTTTTCAGTTCTGGTTCAGTTCTGGTTCAATTCTAATTCAGTTCTCGTTAAGTTCTATTTCAGTTCTTGTTCAGTTCTAGTTCAGTTCTAGTAAAGTTATAGTTAAGCTCTAGTTAAGTTCTTTTCCAGTTCTGGTTCAGTTCAAGGTTAGTTTCAATTCAGTTCTAGTTCTATTCTGGTTTAGTTCTTTTTCAGTTCTATTTCAGTTCTAGTTCTGTTTTATTTCAGTTTTAGTTCAGTTCTAATTTTGTTCTAGTTTAGTTCTAGTTTAGTTCTAGTTGAATTCTAGTTCAGTTCTAGTTCAGTTTTAGTTCAGATCCAGTTATTTCTAGTTTATTCTCAGATTTTTTTTCGGTTTTAGTTTTCGGTTGTTTTATCAGTTTAGTTCTCAATTTAGTTCACAGTTAAATTTTCAGTTTATTTCATGATTTATTTTTCATTTTAGTTCTCAGTTAAGTCGGAGATTAATTATTTTTTTTTTTTGAAAATTTTAGTTTTTAGTGAAAAATTTCATATTCAAAGTTTGAAAATTTCACGGAAATCTGTCTCTCAGTTCTTCTGTCCAACTCACTTACTAGAACTAAGCGATTTTTTTAAAATAAAAATTAATCGAATTAAAACAATATCTGACTTTAATTTTTAGGTATAAATCCCATTAGATTATGCGTAATCGGTTTATCAGTGTGCTATAGACCGATAACTTATAAAACATCAAGGTTAAAAAAGGAATTTAACGCTTTTTAAATAAAATGTAAATGGATTTAAATATAATCTGACATTATTTTTGAGGCATGATTTCGCATTATAAGTTTGAAAATTTTTGTAATCGATTTAGTTGAAATAGAAGATCGAGCATGAATGGCCGTTGCTGTCGTACAAATTCACTTCCGAAAATCACTAAAAAGTTAATAAATTTAAATGGTGAAAATATTCGATCCCTTAGAAATTTATACAAACAGAAACTACTGTATCTTATTTTTTACTTATACTCATTTCTCTAAAAATCACCTCAAACGTTTGAAATATCTCGTAAATATGAGTATTAAAGTTATTTTTCAAGTTTAACATAAAATCAAATTCCAGGATCCGTTCTATAATTTGTTCCTTAACGCGTCTTGGTGCAGGTTATTTTTTTGTCGGTCTTAACTGATTATTTCATTCTTGTGAAACACTGACATTCAAATGACAAAATTTAAATAAATTTTGTATACCTTCAAGGAAGAGCACTTAAATAGTCAAAATAATCCTACGCAGTTTTATTCAAGAATTAAATTTGCATTTCATATTAACCTCAATTTCAACTTTTTTTCTCTTTCAATCATTTAAGTTCAAATGCTATTTAGCTTCCAACGATAAACTTAAATTAGCTGTAACGGTAGCTTAATCAAATTACACCTTAACACTGACAAAGACACACAAACACACTCACTCACTCGCTCACTCACTCAACGGCTGGAACTTGTTAAAATTTAAAATTAATTTTTTATAACAGTTTTTCTTTTCTAAATCTTAAATTCAGCTTAATTTATGATTTTCTAGCTGATCAACTGCTGCTGGCTGCTGGCTGCTGGCTGCTATGCAATTGTCACAAACATTTGCTACATTTTTAGTTTTCATAAAAATAAATCAAATTAAAATTAAATTGTTTGACAGATGGCGACTAAAGATAGAAATGATTAAAAATATTTCTCTAGCACCCACCAAACCCGAGATCTACAGAAATATAAAGAACCTTGAAAATTATGTATGTATGTGTGTGTGTGTGTTTTGGTTTGTAGTATAAATTACGCTCCCATTAGTTCAAAAATGTAGTTAAACGAACCTGTCCGTATTGAAGTGTTTGTTGTAGTTTATTTGCTGCAAATAATTATTTATTTTATTTTGTTTCTTATGAATAACAATTTTTTTTCTGTGTTATTAAAGACAGAAAACTGAAATTGTCTGTGATTCATGTGTACTTGACTTAACACTACATGAAATTTATTGTACCCTACACCACCACAAGTAATGAAGAAAGTATATTAATTTTGTCTTTCCGTGTGTAACGCTAAGAAGGTATTATCTCAGTCCCTTTAATGTATATATATTCTTGCATCAAATCAACATCTGAGTCGATTTATATATGTCCTTCTGTCCGCCTTTATGTCAGTCGTCTGTCTGCCTGTCTGTCTGTCCGTCTGTTGTTTGCACGCTCACATCCACAAGAATTGACAGATCTCAACGAAATTTGGTCTGAGTATTTTTTATAGTCTTGAGAACTGTCCTATTTAAAACCAGCAATATCGGTTAAGTATATTAATATTTATAGACCGATATCTGAGACAACCTCTTAGTTCAAATAAAAAACTTTGGTAAAATTATCAATTATAAATCGACAAATAAGAATGAAATTTTGTCATAATATTAAGTTTTATATACTTCATTACCATTAAAAATCGGTTCAGTAGACAAGAAGTTATAGCCAAAATTATATAAATAATTTTATGACCCATTAAGTGTTCTTTTTTATATCTAAGAAAAAACGTTTATATATTTTATATGTCTGAAAGTGTATGTATGAAACATAACATATTTACATCACATGCATTTGTGGTGGAGGGTATTGAAGATTCGGCGTAGTCGAATGTAGCATTCTTACTTGTTTTTGCTTTAAAATTATTTCTATGAAATTAAAAAAAATATATATATTTAAGAAAAATAAGGTTAATTTAAAGAGACTTATTCAGGCACTATGGGGAGGAGTATTACAAATTCATGTAATTAAAATTGAAAACTTTTAGAATTTTTCTTTAAACTAGAAAAGTATTTATAAAATTCTCATTACTTTTTTATATTAAAAATATATATATAAAATATAAGGTTGGGTCATATTTTTGTTCGAATTAAAAAAAACTCGCTGATTTTCCACACCAATTAACTCAAGACCATAAAATCTAATTTATGTAAAAATCATTAAAATTTTATTTATATTCCAGAATTGAGTGTGATTTCCAGGCAATAAAAATCAAAAATTTCCAATTAATATTTCCAAATATTTCCTTACTCTCTCAAGTTCCAAATTATGAATTTAAAATCTTCCAAAAGCCTTTCACCCCCAGTGTAGGGTAACAAATTCATCGTAAATAACATTTTATCTCAATATTTATATCTTTTTTTTTTGTTTTTGTGAATGCGTAATTTTTTTTTATTTTCTAAAAAACATTTTTCAAGAATGTTGTAAACATTTCAAAAATATAAAAATTAAAATTAAAAAAAATATTTGCAAATATTTTGTTTGCAACAAGAAGACAAGAAAGAAAAATTATTTAAAATTTACCAGTAAAAATGATGCATGTATTTGGCCTTCGGCAAAAACAGTGTTTTGAAGGCAATAAACTTTATGCAACTTTACACGGTTCATAATAAAGTTGCAAATTACACTTTGGATAAAGTGCAAGAAGTGCAGAGGCATTTGAAAACAAGTTAAAGTTAAATAATTGTATTTTTTCAATATGCAAGTTTAGTGTGTTGCATTTTTGCAATACCAAATATAGTTTTTAGTCCAGCTCTCCAGTTCAGTTCTTAGAACCGTTCATATTTTACAATTTAGTTCACTTCACTTAGTTCTAAGTTCAGTTCTTAGTTCAATTTTATGTTTAGTTTTAATTCAGTTCTTAATTCAATCGTTAGTTCATTTCATCATTATTAAGTTCAATTTCTAATTTAATTATAGATGAATTGTAATCCAGTTATAATTCAGTTCTAGTTTAGTTCTACTTCAGTTCAGTTCTAGTTCAGTTTTAGTTCAGTTCTAGCTCAGTTCTACTTCAGTTCCAATTCAGTTACAATTTTAGTTCAGTTCTAGCTCTGTTCTAGTTCAGTTTTAGTTAAGTTCTAGTTCAGTTTTAGTTCAGTTCTAGTTCAGTTTTAGTTCAGTTCTAGTTCAGTTCTAATTCAGTTCTAGTTCAGTTTTAGTTCAGTTCTACTTCAGTTCTAGTTCAGCTTTAGTTAAGTTCTACTTCAGTTTTAGTTCAGTTTTAGTTCAGTTCTACTTCAATTCTAATTCAGTTCCAGTTCAGTTTTAGTTCAGTTCTAGTTCAGTTCTAATTCAGTTCTAGTTCAGTTTTAGTTTAGTTCTAGTTTAGTTTAAGTTCAGTTTTAGTTCTGTTCCAGTTTTGTTCTAGTTCAGTTTTAGTTCAGTTCTAGTTCAGTTCTAATTCAGTTCTAATTCAGTTCTAGTTCAGCTTTAGTTCAGCTTTAGTTCAGCTTTAGTTCAGTTCTAATTCAGTTCTAGTTCAGTTCTATTTCAGTTCTAATTCAGTTCTAGTTCAGTTCTAGTTCTGTTCCAGTTCTGTTCTGGTTCAGTTCTATTTCAGCTTTAGTTCAGTTTTAGTTCAGTTCTACTTCAATTCTAATTCAGTTCTAGTTCAGTTTTAGTTCAGTTCTAGTTCAGTTCTATTTCAGCTTTAGTTCAGTTTTAGTTCAGTTCTAATTCAGTTCTAGTTCAGTTTTACTTCAGTTCTAGTTCAGTTCTAATTCAGTTTTAGTTCAGTTTTAGTTCAGCTCTAGTTCAGTTTTAGTTCAGTTCTACTTCAATTCTAATTCAGTTCTAGTTTAGGTTTAGTTCAGTTTAAGTTCAGTTTTAGTTCAGTTTAAATTCAGTTCTACTTCAGTTCCAATTCAGCTCTAGTTCAGTTCTAGTTCAGCCCTACTTCAGTTCTAGTTTAATTCCAGTTCAGGTTTAGTTTTCAGTTTAGTTTCCAGTTTAGTCCTCAGTTTAATTCTCAGTTTAGTTTTAAGTTTAGTTTTCAGTTCAGTTTTCAGTTTAGTTCAGTTTAGTCAGTTTAGTTCAGTTTAGTCAGTTTAATTCTCAGTTTGCTTCCCTGTTCAGTTCCCAATTTAGTTCTCACTTAAGTTCTTTGAATAGTTCTCAGTTTGGTTCTCAGTTTTGTTCTCAATACAGTTCTCTATTTTAGTGCTTTGCTAAGTTCTCAGTTAATATCTCCGTTAAGTTCCTTGTAAAACTCTCAGTTTAGTTTTTAGCTCCGTTTTAGTAGTCAAGTGTATTTCAAAATATAAATTTCTTACTTTTTATTGATGTTTGATTTACGTTTAGTCACTGTGTTAAAATTACAACCAGCATTTATTTTGTTCGTCACTTTTCAGAGCTCAAACGTTAGAATTGGAAATCAACTGCAATGATTTTGTTTAAACAGCAATAACTCTGAAAAAAATTCTATGAATAAAATGCAAGTAATTCATTTATACATTTATTTTTCATAGATTTTACATGTTTTTTTCTTTAGTTTCATTTTAGCATTTTTTATTGTAAATTTATTTGTTGTTAAGCAAAAACCCCGCTGCCAGACTTAGTGGCAACAGTTGTACGTAATGATTTTGCAAATTAATGTTGCTCATATGTTTGTACAATTTTTTTTTTTTGTTTTTTGTCTTCAATAATTTTTGAATATTTGCAATGTTGGAATTGCGTCAATCAATTATCAAGTTAAGAGAAAAACACACAAACACAAATGTGGCATGTTTACACTGTAGCAAATCATAAACAATAATGAAGGGATATTCAGAGACATGGAGGGTGAATGGAATGGGAGGGTCCAAGAATTCTTGAACAGATGCATTAGTTATGGTAATTTTAACAAATTAAAAAAGAAATTTTAATCAAATCGG
This sequence comes from Cochliomyia hominivorax, assembly GCA_004302925.2. Classification (NCBI taxonomy): domain Eukaryota; kingdom Metazoa; phylum Arthropoda; class Insecta; order Diptera; family Calliphoridae; genus Cochliomyia; species Cochliomyia hominivorax. The sequence continues at coordinate 9,017,151 of PYHX02000158.1, read as the reverse complement.
TTATAAAGTATTTTTTTCCGAGTCCCATCCCCAGATGAACTGCATACTTTCCTTACATATCGCTTGCTTAACCGATGCGAAAGGTAATGGACTCTAGTATTTTAGTCTTCATAAATTATTATTTTATTTTGAAAAAGAAAATACAGAAAAAGATCTCCCATCAATAATCTTAAATTGTCTTCATGCTTAGAACAAACAAGTTCATTCACTCTAATCTGTGATCACCCTCTTTAGAGATCTCTAATCTATGTTTTCGAAGTAAATTTTATTTAAATATATTTTTTTATTTTAATGCCAAAGTTTGTTGATTATTGAAATTGATAAAATAATTAGCGTTTTTTATTTAATTTAAACAAATTAATTGTGCAAAAACCAAAACAAAAAAACAACTAAAATAAAAGATCATCATTTGCAAATAATTTGAAGACAAGAGAAAAAATCATGATGACTCATTAATGTTGTTACTAAGAAATTAATATTATTTTGAAGGTTTTATTGTTCACAAAGAAAATGGAATTTTAATTGTTATTAAACTGTATGATTGACACTTTGACTTATAAACACATGTTTGTTATATAAGCAAACAATTTAATTGAATTAATTAAATGCAAACAATGTAAACAAGTAACATTAATGTTAAAATAATTAGTTACATTTAAGTAAATTGTGTTAAATGTTGTAAAAAAATGGAAATTAAATGTTAATTTAAAAGTGATTTAGAATTTTTAGCGAAAATTTGATTTTTTTTATTAAAAATTTGAAATTTTACACAGAAAATTAATTAATTTCAAGATTGAACTTTGATAGAGTCAATTAAATTAAGAACCAGACTGAGAACTAAACTTAACAAGAACTGAACTAAAACTGAACTTAAACTAAATTAGAACTGAACTAGAAAAGAACTAAACTGGAATCGAAATTTTAACAAAAATTTGATATTTTCACAAAAAATTTGAAATTTTCACAAAAAAATTTAAATTTTCACTAAAATTTGAAATTTTCACAAAAATTTGAAATTTTTACAAAAATTTGAAATTTTCACAAAAATTTGAAATTTTCACAAAAATTTGAAATTTTTACAAAAAAATTTAAATTTTCACTAAAATATGAAATTTTCACTAAAATTTGAAATTTTCACAAAAATTTGAAATTTTTACAAAAATTTGAAATTTTCACAAAAATTTGAAATTTTCACTAAAATTTGAAATTTTCACTAAAATTTGAAATTTTCACTAAAATTTGAAATTTTCACAAAAATTTGAAATTTTCACAAAAATTTGAAATTTTCACAAAAATTTGAAATTTTAACTAAAATTTGAAATTTTAACTAAAATTTGAAATTTTCACTAAAATTTGAAATTTTCACTAAAATTTGAAATTTTCACTAAAATTTGAAATTTTCACTAAAATTTGAAATTTTCACTAAAATTTGAAATTTTCACTAAAATTTGAAATTTTCACTAAAATTTGAAATTTTCACTAAAATATGAAATTTTTACAAAATTAATATTTTCAATAAAATATGAAATTTTCACTAAAATTTGAAATTTTTACGAAATTACTAATTTCAATAAATTTTGAACAAATCACTTAAGTTTGAATCTTTATTTAGTAAAAATACAGATTTTCACTAAAATCTCTTTAATTGTAATAGGAAATTTTTTTATATAATAATGATGTTTATATTTTTTTATACTTTTACTTTTAATTTTTAAACTTCAATTTCCCAATATAAATAAAAAATATTTCCTTCTTTTTCTTCTCATTACAGGTAAGTGCAAGGAAGTCTTCTTTAAAGCGCATTAAAACAGTAATGGACTCCTATTATGGTATTGATTTCAAATTTTAAATATTTATTAAAAAATTTATTGAATTATGATTTATAAAAAGTGATATAAAGTCACAAATTCCCATAATAAAAATTAGTTGAAATTATAAAAAAGCTGCAAATAATTATTTAACACAATTTGTGAAAAATGATACTCACATCTTTCTCCTAATGAAATTTATTTAAAAAAAAAAAAACATAAAAATTAAATATTTAAGCTGCTCCTTTTGTAATAGAAAAATGAAACATTTACGCGTTTTAATCAGCTAAATAGTGAAAAATCACTGTAATTCCCATGAAGATGCCAAAGATATTTCAAATCTATTATAGATTTTTTCACATTTCTTTTTCGAAAACAATCAATGTGAAAGAAATGAAATATTTGATTGAATAACTTAAATGAATGAATGAATGAATGAATGAATGAATGACTGAATGAAATGAAACTCAAGTGAAAAAAGCTAAAAACTTTCACATAAATGTTGGAAAAAAAATTAACAAAAAGATTTAATACTGTGAATTGCAGCAAAAAAAAAATGGAAACAAGTAGGAATGTTTAGTTCGGCTATGCCAAATCTTTAATACTCTCCATCACAAATACGTGTGAAATAGCATTAGAGTACTTGATTTTCAAAATGTATTGAACGGTATTGAAGTACATATAACTTTATTATCACAAAATCTTATTCTAATTTGACGGTTTCTAATTAAATTTTTTCCTTGAAGTTAGAGGTTGTTTCAGATATCGGTCTATATATTTTAATATACTTAAAGGATTTTGCTGGTTTAAAATAGGAAACTTCTCAGGACTATAACAAATATTAGGGCCAAATTTCATTGACCTCTGTTAACTATTATGGATGTAAGCGTATCATCAACTGATAGACAGACAGACAGACAGACAGATGTACATAACTAAATCGATTCAGATTTTCATTTAATGCAAGAATATATATACATTATGAGGTCTAAGATGATTCCTTCTTAGCGTTACACACGAAATGACAAAGTTAATAAACCCTCTTCCCAACTGATGGCAGTGGAGGGTATAAAAAATGGAAACAAAATTGAGGAAAATTGATTTCATTGAAAATGTATTTTAGTCGTTTTTTCTGTTTTTGCTGACATTAATAATTCATGGAATATAAAACCTGACAATTGAAGGTACAACATTTTAAAATATTTGAAATTTTTCCGATGATAAAAATCTCTTAACAAACAATCAATTGGCGAAAAGGTCTATTAAAGCGTTTTTCTGCTTTTTGTCGATTTGTTAACTTGATGAAATGTTTAATTCCTGTTAATAAATGTATGAAATCAATGACAGTTTTGTTGAAAAAAAACTTTGTTACTTTTCCTTTTTGTTTTTTGTTAAAGTATTTCTACCTGCTTCAAAAAGCTGCATAAATAATTTTAAATGCCAATGACACACCTCGAAGACAAAAAAAAAAAATATTGAAAAAATATATTTTTTAAATAATATTTCATAAATATTTATAAAATTGTACATAATTCAAAAAAAAAAATGGAGGCTTAAGCATAACTTAAATACTAAAGTAGAAAATAATTTATATTATGTCACTTATTACAGCATTTTTTCAATTATCCAAAAATGAAGTTTATGTTATTATTTTTATGGCTTAAAAAATAAGCTTTCAATAAAGAATAATAAGAAGAGCTTTAAAGCTGTAAAAAGTTTTTGTCATGGAAGAAAAAGCTTTCACATATAAATAATTTGAAAGCTCCTGCTGTAACAGCTACAGTTTTTGTTAACTACTTGTTGTTGTCAAAGGTAAAATGAAAAAGTTGTTCAATTAAAGTGTTTTTAATATTTTATAATAAAAAAAGAGCATTACAAATTTTTGAAAGCTCTTTGACTCCAATAACAACTTTTAAATGTTTATAAAGCTAAACATATTTTAATTAAAAGCCTAATTCAAAGAGTTGTAAAGAATTATCTTAAAGCTTTAACTTTTTTTAACAAAAGCTTTTTAAAATGCATAAAGCTCTTTTAATTAGGGAAAAAAAGATAAGTTAAAGATAAGTTTTTTAATTAATAAGAAAAAAGAGCTTTTTTAAACCCTTTTCTGTAAAAGAAGCTCCTTGAATTAAGCTTTTCTTCTTGATTTAAAATATCCAGAGTTTTAAAAATATTTAAAAATTATTTAGACTAAAGTTTTTAATGTAAAACTTTTCAATAAAAAGATTATTATTATTTAAAACTAAAGCTTTTTAATGAATATTAAAATGAGCTTTAATCATTTTTAAAAGTTCTTTCTATGAAGAACTAGAGCTTTTATCTGTATCATTTGTTTAACAAAGCTCTTTTTTATTTTAATATTAAAATTATAAAAAAGCTCTTAGATCTATAAAGCACATGTTGCTGCGAAAAAACTTTTGGAAAAAACTCACAAACTTTATGCAATATTAAATATTTTTTTAATGTAAAAAGCTCCATAAAAAAACTTGTAGTTAATAAGTAAATTAAGAATTAAAGCTCTTTTATAAAATAAAATCTTTATATATTATAATTTATAAAATTATCCAAATTCTTGTAGATTAAAAAAGCGATAAATTTATTAAAGCTTTATTTCTATAAAAAAATGTGTTCTACATAAAAGCTTTGAAAAGTAGTTTAATTTGAATAATCTAATAATTATTTTATTTAAAAGCTTTTATTACTTTGAATTTTAAAAATTTTATCAAAAAGCTTTCAATAAAGTTCATATAAAAATTTAAAAAAAAGCTATATTTAAAAAGTTTTTAAACTAGATTTTTGTAACGAAATATAAAGAAATCAAAAGCTTTAGTTGTTTTTTGTTTATAAAATGTATCTTTAGTGTAATACACAAAGTATTTGAAAAAGCTCAAAACTGTAGAAGAGTTTTACAGAAAGTTTTGAGAAAAAGTTTGCCATAAAACTTTACCTTAAAGCTCTTCAAAAAATATGCCTTTCATATGTCTAGGATGGAGTTATAAACATGAATTAAGCGTTATTGATAAATTTATGTTTCAGAGCTTTTCTCTGAAACTCTCATTTTGACAAGAGTCAAATTAAAGCTTTATTTTTGTTATAAATAATTAATGCAATGATGAGTTTTTCAAAGTGAGAAAAATATATAACAAAGTTTGAATTATCGGAATTATATTTTATTTGGAGCTTTGAAGTTTAATATAAAAGGCCATTACAATTGATATTTTAAAAGCTTTATGTAAGAGCTTTAGCTTTTAATATTTTGAATGTAAACGCTATTAATATAAGATTAAGAAATTGCGATTTAGATAAGTATTGTGTCATAATGTGATTTAAATTTAAGCTTATGAGAGTTTTTCTGAAAAGCTTTTATTAAAAGCTTTTGTTCACAAAAGTATTCAGATGTTAAAAATTCAGTTTATTTAAGCTTTTTACTTAAAAGCTTATAAAATTAGGAAAACGATTATAAAAAGCACTGATCTTAGAAAAAGCTTTTCTTTAAAAAATTATATTTTCGTTAAAAAAAGCTTCATAAAAACATAATGTTATTTTAAATTTTATTAAAGTTTTATTATTCAAAATTTAATTTTTTTTATATTTTGAATTTATTTTAAAGTTTCTTTTTTTCAAACAAAATTAAACTGTTTTTCCCAACCGTAAACTTGTTGTTATTGTTGTTTGTTGCCTTCACTTCACTTTTCTTGATTTTGTTTGTTCGTTTGTTTGTTGTTATTCATGTGCGTGTGTTTGGGGTTATTTTCTTTATTTTCCCCTTCGGGTCATTATCCTTACAAGATTGTTTTCAAAAGTTTATTTTTGCTCTCTCTCTCTCCCTCTCAGTAAAAATAAAACAACACGAAGTAAAAACGTACAAATCTTCCAACTTGAGTAGTTTTAATAACAAGTGTTTTAAGCTTGAATAATGTTTTCTAGGATCATATTTTTTCCTCCCGACTTTTTTTTTTTGCAGAGAATTTAAATTATGACAAGTAGAGCGCAAATGAAGTTGTTTAAAACACGCTACAGTTATTTTGAGAGAAAATAAGGATCCGTTAAATAATTAAAGAAATATTTAAGGTTATTTACCTAGAAAGTCGCATATTACCAGCAGAATGAATAAAATTATTTTTGTTTTTTCTTTTATTTTTGTAGCCACCAACTTAAGTGGCTAAAAGTGTTTAGATTTATGAATTCACACTCCAACATCTTCACTTCACTCTTACAAATACAAACAACTTTCAATTTTTCATATTTCCTTTTGACATTTATATCCTCCGAGTTCTTCTCTCCTTTGCCCTTTAGTTGGCTTTACTCATAACACAAGATTCCGGTTGTTGTGTTCAGCAATTCGTTTGTATCCTTTTGGGTGCGATTTAAATTCCTTATGGCTGCAGGATAAAAACCTCCATAACCGAGAACATTAATAACACAAAACTGATGTTTTGTCGTTTTGGATTTGTGTGTTTTTCACACAAAACAAACATAAAATCACAGAATGTAGTCATTTTTATTCTCTTTGGCCACTAATACAGATTCTTTCAACTCCTGCAATGTTGTTGCTGCTGTTGTTGTCTTCGTTGTTGTTTTGCCATAAACAATTCCCCGTTAAATATGCTCGAACCACCCCTTCATAAAGTATATGTACCGTCACTAAGCCAAAATAATCACACAGTCATTCAGTCATTCACTCATTTATTCACTCATTCATTCATTTGTTCATTGCTACATTTTCAGTTTTGGACATAAGTAACTCTGTATCAGATTTATATGTTTGTGTCATAAATATGGGAACAAAAAAAAAAAAAAAAAACACAAAAACACAAAAACACAAAAATAACAAAATATCAGACATACGAATAATAATAACAAAATTTTGAAAAAAGAACGTTATTTCAAGCAAAAAAATATATAAATTTTATTTATGTTCATTTTTTGTTATTTTGGTCCCAGTCCAAAACTTTATTCAACGTGTTAAACAGGAAAAGCGTAAAGATTTGAAATGTTTTGGAGGGAAAATTAAGGGGACCAGATACAAAATTTAAATTCACACAGAAATTAAATTTTAAGAAATTTCGCCATAAAAGTGGTTTTTAAAAGAAATTTACTAAGGAGTGAGATCGAAAAATTCGTGACACTTTTACGAAATGAAATGTATGTTCTGGCAGGTTTTTAGCAACTTCCTGGTCAATAATTTTAAGTTGCTGATGCTCGAGGGAATGTTGAAAAAAAAGGTTTAAGACCAAAAAGACTTCATAATGTGTTCACTTATTTTTGCCCTGACCTGGCATCCTATCACCTGAATGGTAAAAGAACAAAAATGTGGTATTTGTGTTGAGAGAGGCAAACTCTCCAAACTCCCGGATGGGAATAGATATTGGGTTCTTGCTTAAAGGGAATTGAAGAGCATAAAACAGGTGGCCAAAAGTGTGGTAGATTTTAAACGGAGGTGAACTACCTGTTCGAGCAAAGTGACAGAAATTCACTTTTCAATAAAAAAAATTTCTCTAAAAAGGTTGTAAAGAAAAGGAAATTTTATAAAAATTCCTTAAAAAAAGAGAAATTTTATAAAATTGTTTTACGAAAAGTATTTTTTTTGAAATTTTCCTCTAAAAAGAGAATTTTATGAAAATTTCCTATAATGAAAATTTCCTTAATAGAAACAATTTTATGAAAATTTCCTTTAAAGAGAAAATTTCCCTTAAAAATACAATTTTATGAAAATTTCCTCTAAAAGAATGTTTTTTTGAAAATTTCCTCTAAAAGATATTTTTATGAAAAAAGGACATTTTTATGAAAATTTCCTCTAAACGGACATTTTTATGAAAATTTCTTATAAACGGACATTTTTATGAAAATTTCCTCTAAACGGTCATTTTTATGAAAATTTCCTCTAAAAGGGAATTTTTATGAAAATTTCCTCTAAAAGGACATTTTTATGAAAATTTCCTCTAAACGGACATTTTTATGAAAATTTCCTCTAAACGGACATTTTTATGAAAATTTCCTCTAAACGGACATTTTTTATGAAAATTTCCTCTAAACGGACATTTTTATGAAAATTTCCTCTAAACGGACATTTTTATGAAAATTTCCTCTTAACGGACATTTTTATGAAAATTTCCTCTAAAAGACCATTTTTTGAAAATTTCCTCTAAAATACCATTTTTTGAAAATTTCCTCTAAAAGGACATTTTATGAAAAATAAAAGGACAAATTGATGAAAATCTTCTCTAAAAAGGAAATTTTATTAAAATTTCCTTATTGATGAAATCTCCAATTCTCAATCAATTAAGAATATTTTGAAAATGTCCCTTTTTTCAAATTTTGTGAAACTTTTTTTTAAATAGAAAATTTCCAAAAATTTTCCTTTGTTTAGAAAAAATGAAAATTTCCTTAATAGAGACAATTTTATGAAAATTTCCTTTAAAGAGACAATTTTATGAAATTTCCCCTAAAAATAAAATTTTATGAAAATTTCCTCTAAAAGCACATTTTTATGAAAATTTTCTCTAAATGGACATTTTTATGAAAATTTCCTCTAAATGGACATTTTTATGAAAATTTCCTCTAAATGGACATTTTTATGAAAATTTCCTCTAAATGGACATTTTTATGAAAATTTCCTCTAAAGAACATATTTATGAAAATTTCCTCTAAATGGACATTTTTATGAAAATTTCCTCTAAATGGACATTTTTATGAAAATTTCCTCTAAATGGACATTTTAATGAAAATTTCCTCTAAAAGGACATTTGTATGAAAATTTCCTCTAAAAGGACATTTTTATGAAAATTTCCTCTAAAAGACCATTTTTTGAAAATTTCCTCTAAAAGACCATTTTTTTGAAAATTTCCTCTAAAAAGTCAATTTTATGAAAACTAAAAGGACAAGTTGATGAAAATTTTCTCTAAAAATGAAATTTTATTAAAATTTCCTTATTGGTCAAATCTCCAATTCTCAATTATATTTTTAAGAATATTTTGAAAATATCCTTTTTTTCAAATTTTGTGAAACTTTCTTTTTAAATAGAAAATTTCCAAAAATTTTCTTTTGTTAAGAAAAAATTTTTTAAATTTAAAAAAAATTTCCTTTATTTAAATAAATTAATTTTCTAGCAGATTTTTAAAAAAATTCCTCTATTAGGAAATTTTTCATAATGACCTTTATTTAGGATGTTTTTCTAAAAATTTACTTAATTTAAATAAATTTTATAAAAACGTTCTTTATTTAGGAAATTTTCCAAAAATTAAGTAAAGAAAATCTCTAAATGTGAAGGATAAGTTCGAAAAATTTCCCACTATTTAGATTTATTTCTTTAAATTTCTTCTGTTAAAAAAATTCCCTTTATATAGGATTTTTTGTAAATGTCCTTTATTTAGGATTTTTATAATTTTACTTTAATTATGAAAATTATTGACTCTGGTCACCTTTTTGTTTTTTGCCATTTATGTGTCACATTGTTTGTGGCTTTTGGTCCTGTGTTATCAACTGACAACCATATTTTGTTTTGAAAAATACTTTTTTTGTAGTTTTTATTTACGCTTAAAGTCAATTTGGATGCCACCCAAGTGGCACAAAAATATTATTATTTTTACGTTAAATAATATCGGAAAACATATAACTTTCGGAAACCCCCATTTAGGTAAAAAAGCATGTTAATGCTATTAAGGACATAATAAAAATAAATAAATTCTTATCCTATTCGAAATATTATTGTTTCTCCAATATTTGCTTATCTCAACTATAAAACGGGAAAACAACTATTATTTTATGAAATCTCAATAAAAGCTAAATTCAAGACAAAAACCCTTGAATATATGTTTTTTTATCTAAAAGTTTCACAAAATATAAAATTTATTAAATTTTCGTTTTTATTAAATTGGCGCCTTAATGTTCTTAATAATCTCGAAATATGAGTTCTTATGAAAAATAGACACCACAAAATGAGTTCTATGACAATAATAAAAACGACACCCACATCTTTTCATTTTAGGTTAAATTATGAAAGTTTTTTTGTTTTTATTATTGTTCTTGTCTCGAGATAATAATCTTTTAGAAAAAAATCTTAAAAAATCTACAACATATTGCTTTTATAGCTTAAATACAAGAAAAGCAAAAATGATTCAAGACTTTTTTGTTTGTTTTAATCAAAATCTATTGAAATTATTGATTAATAATTTTTGTCCATAAAAAAATTATATTTTAATATTTAAGTCTTTTTTGCTCTAAAAGAAATAAAAAACCAACTTAAAGGTTAAATTAAAGAAAAAAAACTATTAATGACACAAAAAAGATATTAAATTTGAAAAATCAAGAAATCATGATAATAAACTAATAACTAAGATAAATAGTCATATATAAGAGAAAAAGGCTTTAAAAAGGTGGGGCCAAAAATTTTGCATAAAGACTTTTTCCCAAGAAATCTTGCCAAAAAGCTGAAAATAATATAAAACAAAATTTTTTTAATTTAAGAAAAAAAAAAACGTTTTTCTTAATTATTGAATCCTTAAATACACTCCTTTTTAAGAAAAAACTTATATCACAAATTAAAGTTCATTTTTCTCTATTTTCATTTTTCTTCCAATTTGTTATTTAATAAATTGTCTTGTTATATTTTTTTTGTCTCCAAACAAAAACTTTATAAAATTATTGAAAAAAATCCACAATTTCAGACATTTTTATATTTTTCTTACATAAAATTTCATTATTTGCCTTCTTTTTCCTAAAAATGGGTCAATCGTTTAGTTTTTTTGTCTCCAAAAAATGTTTTCGTTTGCGTTTTTATTTTAGTTGATTTTTATGGAGACAAGAGTTTTTCTTCTTCTTTGATTTAGATTAAGTATTTTGGTTATTTTTCATTACCCAGGATTCTATTTATTTGGTTTCATTATTGTCATTTTTTTATTTTCATTATTATTTTTGTACATAAAGACAGACAGATGGACGGACAAATGTAACGAAGTAGTTGCGTGCCAAAAGTCATAAAGTAAATCTCTTTTTTTAGTCTCTTTCTGTTTTGGTGACCCATAAAAATATTTTTGTTATTTTGGATTGAGGGAATTGACAAATTGTAAATAATAAATTTTGTTGTTGTTGCAGATAAAAAGGAATTAAATTTATATTTTCTAAAAGAGATAAAGAGGTAAAGGAAGTGAATTAAGGATTTAAGTTAAAATCAAAAGGGAAAATATTTCTTATAACGAGATTTTAGTGAAATTTTTCATAAAAATGGGAATTTTTATAGGATTTGGAAAAAAATTTCCTCTAAAAAGAAAATTCTTAAAAAAATCCTCAAAAAAGGCCAAATTCAGAACACTTTCTTAAAATAGGGAATTTGAAGAAAATTTTTCTATAGAAGAAAATTCGTAATTAAAGGGAATTTTGAGAAATTTCTGTTTGAAGGGAAATTTTGAGGAAATTTCATATTTAAAGGGAATTTTGAGGAAATTTCCTTTTAAAGGGAATTTTGAAAAAATTCCTATTAAAAGGGAATTTCGAAAAAATTCCTATTAAAAGGAATTTTGAACAAAATTCTATTAAAAGGAATTTTGGGAAAAATTCCTATTAAAAGGGAATTTTGGGAAAATTTCCTATTAAAAGGTAATTTTAGGAAAATTCCTATTAAAAGGTAATTTTAGGAAAATTTCCTATTAAAAGGGAATTTTGTGCAAGTTTCCTAATAAAGGAAATTTTGTAAAAATTTCCTATTAAAAAGGAATTTTGTGGAAAATTTCCTATTAAAAAGGAATTTTGTTGAAAATTTCATATTAAAAGGGAATTTTGTGAAAATTTCCTATTAAAAGGGAATTTTGTGAAAATTTCCTATTAAAAGGGAATTTTGTGAAAATTTTCTATTAAAAGGGAATTTTGTGAAAATTTCCTATTAAAAGGAATTTTGTGAAAATTTCCTATTAAAAGGGAATTTTGTGAAAATTTCCTATTAAAAGGGAATTTTGTGGAAATTTCCTATTAAAAGGGAATTTTGTGAAAATTTCCTATTAAAAGGAAATTTTGTAAAAATTTCCTATTAAAAGGAATTTTGTGAAAATTTCCTATTAAAAGGGAATTTTGTGAAAATTTCCTATTAAAAGGGAATTTTGTGAAAATTTCCTATTAAAAGGAATTTTGTGAAAATTTCCCATCAAAAGGGAATTTTGTGAAAATTTCCATTAAAAGGGAATTTTGTGAAAATTTCCTATTAAAAGAGAATTTTTTGAAAATTTCCTATTAAAAGAGAATTTTTTGAAAATTTCCTATTAAAGAGAATTTTTTGAAAATTCCTATAAAAGGGAATTTTGTGAAAATTTCCTATTAAAAGAGAATTTTTTGAAAATTTCCTATTAAAAGAGAATTTTTTGAAAATTTCCTATTAAAAGAGAATTTTTTGAAAATTCCTATAAAAAGGGAATTTTGTGAAAATTTCCCATCAAAAGGGAATTTTGTGAAAATTTTCTATCAAAAGGGATTTTGTGAAAATTTTTTCTTAACATAAAGTTTTATGAAAATTTCCTCTAAAAGATAAATGTTTTTGACAATTTTCTGAATTTTCTTCTTTTTCTTCTTGCATCACCCTAATTTTCACTCATTCTACAAAAGTTCTGTTTAGAATGAATTAAATAAAAAATGTATTTATTTTGTGACAACCAGCAAAAAAATATGACAAAAAAATTAAACTTTTGTTTAGCTAAATTGTTAAGGCAATAAATAGTTGCCCGCCACACGTCAACAACATACAACAAAAAACATATTGTCATCATGCAACAGCAACCAAACAAAAAAAAATGACAACATTTTTGTCAGAGTTTTAGTCATCAACGAAAAATAGAAGAAAAAACGATAATCATTTTCATTATTACCTACAACTACATCATTATTATCAACACTATTTGAAATAACATTAACAACAACATCATTATTATTATTATCGTCACCATTTTCATCATTATGTTGCCGATGATGATGATGATGATTGTTGTGGTTTTTGTGAAGTGAATATTATAAACATTATCCACCACTAAGCGACAACCAATTGGTCACGATCAGTTAGTTTATTCATTGTTGCTGTTTGTTTAGCGTGACTGATGGTACAACAAACAAAACCTATTGGAACAACAAAAACAACAACAACTACAATGCAAACAAATAAAACAGGAGATTTGCCACATGCAGCAGCCACAGCATGAAGTCTCTTTTGAATGATCTGTTTTATTTAATTTTGTGTTTTAAAGAGTTTTTTTTTCTTCAATTCGGTCTTTTTTTTTTTGCGTTTTACGTAAAATTGCAATATTTTTGTGGATTTTTATACCCTACACCATCATAAGTAGTGATGGCGGTATAATGTGTTTGTGCTTAAGTTTGTAATGCACAGAAAATAATATTGCTACCACAAATTTTAAGTGTACTGTTCGACTCAGAATCATATTCTTGAGTCGTCAGTAAAAACTCATTGTAGACAATTACGAGGGTCGGTTCATTGTTTCCCTAGTTCCCGTATTATCCTACCAGAAAAAGCCACAAATCTTACATACATTAGTACATTACATCATTGCACTCTTAAGCACAAATTACGAAAATAAATTTATACGAGGGTGTCGATCATTAAATTTTTATAGCCATCATAAATAACAAATAATGTGGCGTAGGGTATTTAATAGTCGAACTTAACTGACTATAACTTTACTTATGTTTTTTTTTTTTTTTTTTTTTGGGTTTGAATTGCACGTGGGGTTTTTATGGCCAAATGTTTCTACCGGTAAATTGTTAAATTTGCAAACATTTTTATTTTTAGTTGTTGTTGTTGTTTTGTTGTGGTTGAGGTTGAATTCCTAGATTTGATGCCTAAACTAACAACATTCATATATGAAATTTACATCTATGAGTTATTTTTTTCTTCTTCTTCTTCTGTCAGAGATTTAATTTTATGATTTTTGTTTTTTTGCTTTGAGAGGGTTGTTTTTTACCCTACACTTTGCATGTCTTCGATTTTTTCCCATAATAATTATTTTGCTGAAATTTATTTAAATTTAATTAAAACTGCAAATTCATTATCGTGTGGCGCTATTAAAAAAAAGTAGGAGTTATCAGTATCCTTTTATCTTGAAAATAATTTTAATTGCAGACAATATTTCCTGAAAAGATATTTGGCGACAAAATTTAATTATAGTTTTTATGTTTTCGTTTTTTTTTCAAATCGTCTATAAATAAGGAAATTTTTTAGTTGATTCCAGACACCACGAGACACATTTGGTTACAAAATGATAACAATTGGTGTCAATATTACAATAACAACAATAATAATATTATAAGAGATTTTAATTAAATTTAATCATTATCAAGATCTCTCTGTATATAATTATGATCCTCTGTGATCTCATTTAACAAATCATCATTACTTAGTTTAACTCTCAATGGATCTTTTTTCCTCTCAAATCCATTATTAAAAGTTTTTAAGTTAATTTTGTTTTGTGTTTTTTCATCCGTTTTTATGGATTGCAAAATTATGTGTTGGGCTTGTTTTCTGTTTATCGATAAAATGCGGTTCAGGTTCAGGGCTGCTTTACCAAAAAAAAATATATATAAGAAATAAATGATCACAAAAACGTGCATTTACTACACCTTAAAACTAATAACAATAAGAGACAACAACAATAACAATAACAACAAAACAACAACCACACAAATTGTAATAAGAAAATAATGCCTTGTGGCTTTTGGAAAAAAAGGTATTTGGTTACTTTGGGCATTGTTTTTGTTTTTGGGAAGTGTATTTATCAATGTAAATTAGGTTGGTAACGCCAAAAATTTCTAAACTTTACAAGAAAATATATTTTTCTCACGAATATATATGTCCTTTCGTCTATAATCCATCTTACAGAAGTTGGCAACCATACTATAGTACAGTTGCTAATCCATACCATAGTATGGTGGGCAAACCGGATTCATAGTT
>PYHX02000158.1:8968429-9002303 GCA_004302925.2 Cochliomyia hominivorax | reverse complement strand
TTTTTCACAAAATTTGAAATTTTCACAAAAAAAAATTTAAATTTTCACTAAAAATTTGAAATTTTCACAAAAATTTGAAATTTTTTACAAAAATTTTGAAATTTTTCACAAAAATTTGAAATTTTCACAAAAATTTGAAATTTACAAAAAAATTTAAATTTTCACTAAAAATATGAAATTTTCACTAAAATTTGAAATTTTCACAAAAATTTGAAATTTTACACAAAAATTTGAAATTTTCACAAAAATTTGAAATTTTCACTAAAATTTGAAATTTTCACTAAAATTTGAAATTTTCACTAAAATTTGAAATTTTCACAAAAATTTGAAATTTTCACAAAAATTTGAAATTTTCACAAAAAATTTGAAATTTTAACTAAAATTTGAAATTTTAACTAAAATTTGAAATTTTCACTAAAATTTGAAATTTTCACTAAAATTTGAAATTTTCACTAAAATTTGAAATTTTCACTAAAATTTGAAATTTTCACTAAAATTTGAAATTTTCACTAAAATTTGAAATTTTCACTAAAATTTGAAATTTTCACTAAAATATGAAATTTTTACAAAATTAATATTTTCAATAAAATATGAAATTTTCACTAAAATTTGAAATTTTTACGAAATTACTAATTTCAATAAATTTTGAACAAATCACTAAGTTTGAATCTTTATTTAGTAAAAATACAGATTTTCACTAAAATCTCTTTAATTGTAATAGGAAATTTTTTTATATAATAATGATGTATATTTTTTTATACTTTTACTTTTAATTTTTAAACTTCAATTTCCCAATATAAATAAAAAATATTTCCTTCTTTTTCTTCTCATTACAGGTAAGTGCAAGGAAGTCTTCTTTAAAGCGCATTAAAACAGTAATGGACTCCTATTATGGTATTGATTTCAAATTTTAAATATTTATTAAAAAATTTATTGAATTATGATTTATAAAAAGTGATATAAAGTCACAAATTCCCATAATAAAAATTAGTTGAAATTATAAAAAAGCTGCAAATAATTATTTAACACAATTTGTGAAAAATGATACTCACATCTTTCTCCTAATGAAATTTATTTAAAAAAAAAAAAACATAAAAATTAAATATTTAAGCTGCTCCTTTGTAATAGAAAAATGAAACATTTACGCGTTTTAATCAGCTAAATAGTGAAAAATCACTGTAATTCCCATGAAGATGCCAAAGATATTTCAAATCTATTATAGATTTTTTCACATTTCTTTTTCGAAAACAATCAATGTGAAAGAAATGAAATATTTGATTGAATAACTTAAATGAATGAATGAATGAATGAATGAATGAATGACTGAATGAAATGAAACTCAAGTGAAAAAAGCTAAAAACTTTCACATAAATGTTGGAAAAAAATTAACAAAAAGATTTAATACTGTGAATTGCAGCAAAAAAAAAATGGAAACAAGTAGGAATGTTTAGTTCGGCTATGCCAAATCTTTAATACTCTCCATCACAAATACGTGTGAAATAGCATTAGAGTACTTGATTTTCAAAATGTATTGAACGGTATTGAAGTACATATAACTTTATTATCACAAAATCTTATTCTAATTTGACGGTTTCTAATTAAATTTTTTCCTTGAAGTTAGAGGTTGTTTCAGATATCGGTCTATATATTTTAATATACTTAAAGGATTTTGCTGGTTTAAAATAGGAAACTTCTCAGGACTATAACAAATATTAGGGCCAAATTTCATTGACCTCTGTTAACTATTATGGATGTAAGCGTATCATCAACTGATAGACAGACAGACAGACAGACAGATGTACATAACTAAATCGATTCAGATTTTCATTTAATGCAAGAATATATATACATTATGAGGTCTAAGATGATTCCTTCTTAGCGTTACACACGAAATGACAAAGTTAATAAACCCTCTTCCCAACTGATGGCAGTGGAGGGTATAAAAATGGAAACAAAATTGAGGAAAATTGATTTCATTGAAAATGTATTTTAGTCGTTTTTTCTGTTTTTGCTGACATTAATAATTCATGGAATATAAAACCTGACAATTGAAGGTACAACATTTTAAAATATTTGAAATTTTTCCGATGATAAAAATCTCTTAACAAACAATCAATTGGCGAAAAGGTCTATTAAAGCGTTTTTCTGCTTTTTGTCGATTTGTTAACTTGATGAAATGTTTAATTCCTGTTAATAAATGTATGAAATCAATGACAGTTTTGTTGAAAAAAAACTTTGTTACTTTTCCTTTTTGTTTTTTGTTAAAGTATTTCTACCTGCTTCAAAAAGCTGCATAAATAATTTTAAATGCCAATGACACACCTCGAAGACAAAAAAAAAAATATTGAAAAATATATTTTTTAAATAATATTTCATAAATATTTATAAAATTGTACATAATTCAAAAAAAAAAAATGGAGGCTTAAGCATAACTTAAATACTAAAGTAGAAAATAATTTATATTATGTCACTTATTACAGCATTTTTTCAATTATCCAAAAATGAAGTTTATGTTATTATTTTTATGGCTTAAAAAATAAGCTTTCAATAAAGAATAATAAGAAGAGCTTTAAAGCTGTAAAAAGTTTTTGTCATGGAAGAAAAAGCTTTCACATATAAATAATTTGAAAGCTCCTGCTGTAACAGCTACAGTTTTTGTTAACTACTTGTTGTTGTCAAAGGTAAAATGAAAAAGTTGTTCAATTAAAGTTTTTAATATTTTATAATAAAAAAAAGAGCATTACAAATTTTTGAAAGCTCTTTGACTCCAATAACAACTTTTAAATGTTTATAAAGCTAAACATATTTTAATTAAAAGCCTAATTCAAAGAGTTGTAAAGAATTATCTTAAAGCTTTAACTTTTTTTAACAAAAGCTTTTTAAAATGCATAAAGCTCTTTTAATTAGGGAAAAAAAGATAAGTTAAAGATAAGTTTTTTAATTAATAAGAAAAAAGAGCTTTTTTAAACCCTTTTCTGTAAAAGAAGCTCCTTGAATTAAGCTTTTCTTCTTGATTTAAAATATCCAGAGTTTTTAAAAATATTTAAAAATTATTTAGACTAAAGTTTTTAATGTAAAACTTTTCAATAAAAAGATTATTATTATTTTAAAACTAAAGCTTTTTAATGAATATTAAAATGAGCTTTAATCATTTTTAAAAGTTCTTTCTATGAAGAACTAGAGCTTTTATCTGTATCATTTGTTTAACAAAGCTCTTTTTTATTTTAATATTAAAATTATAAAAAAGCTCTAGATCTATAAAGCACATGTTGCTGTGCGAAAAAACTTTTGGAAAAAACTCACAAACTTTATGCAATATTAAATATTTTTTTAATGTAAAAAGCTCCATAAAAAAACTTGTAGTTAATAAGTAAATTAAGAATTAAAGCTCTTTTATAAAAATAAAATCTTTATATATTATAATTTATAAAATTATCCAAATTCTTGTAGATTTAAAAAGCGATAAAATTTATTAAAGCTTTATTTCTATAAAAAAATGTGTTCTACATAAAAGCTTTGAAAAGTAGTTTAATTTGAATAATCTAATAATTATTTTATTTAAAAGCTTTTATTACTTTGAATTTTAAAAATTTTATCAAAAAGCTTTCAATAAAGTTCATATAAAAATTTAAAAAAAAGCTTATTTAAAAAGTTTTTAAACTAGATTTTTGTAACGAAATATAAAGAAATCAAAAGCTTTAGTTGTTTTTTGTTTATAAATGTATCTTTAGTGTAATACACAAAGTATTTGAAAAAGCTCAAAACTGTAGAAGAGTTTTAAGAAAGTTTTGAGAAAAAGTTTGCCATAAAACTTTACCTTAAAGCTCTTCAAAAAATATGCCTTTCATATGTCTAGGATGGAGTTATAAACATGAATTAAGCGTTATTGATAAATTTATGTTTCAGAGCTTTCTCTGAAACTCTCATTTTGACAAGAGTCAAATTAAAGCTTTATTTTTGTTATAAATAATTAATGCAATGATGAGTTTTTCAAAGTGAGAAAAATATATAACAAGTTTGAATTATCGGAATTATATTTTATTTGGAGCTTTGAAGTTTAATATAAAGGCCATTACAATTGATATTTTAAAAGCTTTATGTAAGAGCTTTAGCTTTTAATATTTTGAATGTACGCTATTAATATAAGATTAAGAAATTGCGATTTAGATAAGTATTGTGTCATAATGTGATTTAAATTTAAGCTTATGAGAGTTTTTCTGAAAAGCTTTTTATTAAAAGCTTTTGTTCACAAAAGTATTCAGATGTTAAAAATTCAGTTTATTTAAGCTTTTTACTTAAAAGCTTATAAAATTAGGAAAACGATTATAAAAAGCACTGATCTTAGAAAAAGCTTTTCTTTAAAAAATTATATTTTCGTTTAAAAAAAGCTTCATAAAAACATAATGTTATTTTAATTTTATTAAAGTTTTATTATTCAAAATTTAATTTTTTTTATATTTTGAATTTATTTTAAAGTTTCTTTTTTTCAAACAAAATTAAACTGTTTTTCCCAACCGTAAACTTGTTGTTATTGTTGTTTGTTGCCTTCACTTCACTTTTCTTGATTTTGTTTGTTCGTTTGTTTGTTGTTATTTCATGTGCGTGTGTTGGGGTTATTTTCTTTTATTTTCCCCTTCGGGTCATTATCCTTACAAGATTGTTTTCAAAAGTTTATTTTTGCTCTCTCTCTCTCCCTCTCAGTAAAAATAAAACAACACGAAGTAAAAACGTACAAATCTTCCAACTTGAGTAGTTTTAATAACAAGTGTTTTAAGCTTGAATAATGTTTTCTAGGATCATATTTTTTCCTCCCGACTTTTTTTTTTGCAGAGAATTTTAAATTTATGACAAGTAGAGCGCAAATGAAGTTTGTTTAAAACACGCTACAGTTATTTTGAGAGAAAATAAGGATCCGTTAAATAATTAAAGAAATATTTAAGGTTATTTACCTAGAAAGTCGCATATTACCAGCAGAATGAATAAAATTATTTTTGTTTTTTCTTTTATTTTTGTAGCCACCAACTTAAGTGGCTAAAAGTGTTTAGATTTATGAATTCACACATCCAACATCTTCACTTCACTCTTACAAATACAAACAACTTTCAATTTTTCATATTTCCTTTTGACATTTATATCCTCCGAGTTCTTCTCTCCTTTGCCCTTTAGTTGGCTTTTACTCATAACACAAGATTCCGGTTGTTGTGTTCAGCAATTCGTTTGTATCCTTTTGGGTGCGATTTAAATTCCTTATGGCTGCAGGATAAAAAACTCTCCATAACCGAGAACATTAATAACACAAAACTGATGTTTTGTCGTTTTGGATTTGTGTGTTTTTCACACAAACAAACATAAAATCACAGAATGTAGTCATTTTTATTCTCTTTGGCCACTAATACAGATTCTTTCAACTCCTGCCAATGTTGTTGCTGCTGTTGTTGTCTTCGTTGTTGTTTTTGCCATAAACAATTCCCCGTTAAATATGCTCGAACCACCCCTTCATAAAGTATATGTACGTCACTAAGCCAAAATAATCACACAGTCATTCAGTCATTCACTCATTTATTCACTCATTCATTCATTGTTCATTGCTACATTTTCAGTTTTGGACATAAGTAACTCTGTATCAGATTTATATGTTTGTGTCATAAATATGGGAACAAAAAAAAAAAAAAAAAAACACAAAAACACAAAAACACAAAAATAACAAAATATCAGACATACGAATAATAATAACAAAATTTGAAAAAAGAACGTTATTTTCAAGCAAAAAAATATATAAATTTTATTTATGTTCATTTTTTGTTATTTTGGTCCCAGTCCAAAACTTTATTCAACGTGTTAAACAGGAAAAGCGTAAAGATTGAAATGTTTTGGAGGGAAAATTAAGGGACCAGATACAAAATTTAAATTCACACAGAAATTAAATTTTAAGAAATTTCGCCATTAAAAGTGGTTTTTAAAAGAAATTTACTAAGGAGTGAGATCGAAAAATTCGTGACACTTTTACGAAATGAAATGTATGTTCTGGCAGGTTTTTAGCAACTTCCTGGTCAATAATTTTAAGTTGCTGATGCTCGAGGGAATGTTGAAAAATAAAGGTTTAAGACCAAAAAGACTTCATAATGTGTTCACTTATTTTTGCCCTGACCTGGCATCCTATCACCTGAATGGTAAAAGAACAAAAATGTGGTATTTGTGTTGAGAGAGGCAAAACTCTCCCAAACTCCCGGATGGGAATAGATATTGGGTTCTTGCTTAAAGGGAATTGAAGAGCATAAAACAGGTGGCCAAAAGTGTGGTAGATTTTAAACGGAGGTGAACTACCTGTTCGAGCAAAGTGACAGAAATTCACTTTCAATAAAAAAAATTTCTCTAAAAGGTTGTAAAGAAAAGGAAATTTATAAAAATTCCTTAAAAAAAGAGAAATTTTATAAAATTGTTTTACGAAAAGTATTTTTTTTTGAAATTTTCCTCTAAAAAGAGAATTTTATGAAAATTTCCTATAATGAAAATTTCCTTAATAGAAACAATTTATGAAAATTTCCTTTAAAGAGAAAATTTCCCTTAAAAATACAATTTATGAAAATTTCCTCTAAAAGAATGTTTTTTTGAAAATTTCCTCTAAAAGATATTTTTATGAAAAAAGGACATTTTTATGAAAATTTCCTCTAAACGGACATTTTTATGAAAATTTCTTATAAACGGACATTTTTATGAAAATTTCCTCTAAACGGTCATTTTTATGAAAATTTCCTCTAAAAGGGAATTTTTATGAAAATTTCCTCTAAAAGGACATTTTTTATGAAAATTTCCTCTAAACGGACATTTTTATGAAAATTTCCTCTAAACGGACATTTTTATGAAAATTTCCTCTAAACGGACATTTTTATGAAAATTTCCTCTAAACGGACATTTTTTATGAAAATTTCCTCTAAACGGACATTTTTATGAAAATTTCCTCTTAACGGACATTTTTATGAAAATTTCCTCTAAAAGACCATTTTTTGAAAATTTCCTCTAAAATACCATTTTTTTGAAAATTTCCTCTAAAAGGACATTTTATGAAAAATAAAAAGGACAAATTGATGAAAATCTTCTCTAAAAAGGAAATTTTATTAAAATTTCCTTATTTGATGAAATCTCCAATTCTCAATCAATTAAGAATATTTTGAAAATGTCCCTTTTTTCAAATTTTGTGAAACTTTTTTTTAAATAGAAAATTTCCAAAAATTTTCCTTTGTTTTAGAAAAAATTGAAAATTTCCTTAATAGAGACAATTTTATGAAAATTTCCTTTAAAGAGACAATTTTATGAAAATTTCCCCTAAAAATAAAATTTTATGAAAATTTCCTCTAAAAGCACATTTTTATGAAAATTTTTCTCTAAATGGACATTTTTATGAAAATTTCCTCTAAATGGACATTTTTATGAAAATTTCCTCTAAATGGACATTTTTTATGAAAAATTTCCTCTAAATGGACATTTTTATGAAAATTTCCTCTAAAAGAACATATTTATGAAAATTTCCTCTAATGGACATTTTTATGAAAATTTCCTCTAAATGGACATTTTTATGAAATTTCCTCTAAATGGACATTTTAATGAAAATTTCCTCTAAAAGGACATTTGTATGAAAATTTCCTCTAAAAGGACATTTTTTATGAAAATTTCCTCTAAAAGACCATTTTTTTGAAAATTTCCTCTAAAAGACCATTTTTTGAAAATTTCCTCTAAAAAGTCAATTTTATGAAAACTAAAAGGACAAGTTGATGAAAATTTTCTCTAAAAATGAAATTTTATTAAAATTTCCTTATTGGTCAAATCTCCAATTCTCAATTATATTTTTAAGAATATTTTGAAAAATATCCTTTTTTTCAAATTTTGTGAAACTTTCTTTTTAAATAGAAAATTTCCAAAAATTTTCTTTTGTTAAGAAAAAATTTTTTAAATTTAAAAAAAATTTCCTTTATTTAAATAAATTAATTTTCTAGCAGATTTTTAAAAAAATTCCTCTATTAGGAAATTTTTCATAATGACCTTTATTTAGGATGTTTTTCTAAAAATTTACTTAATTTAAATAAATTTTATAAAAACGTTCTTTATTTAGGAAATTTTCCAAAAATTAAGTAAAGAAAATCTCTAAATGTGAAGGATAAGTTTCGAAAAATTTCCCACTATTTAGATTTATTTCTTTAAATTTCTTCTGTTAAAAAAATTCCCTTTATATAGGATTTTTTGTAAATGTCCTTTATTTAGGATTTTTATAATTTTACTTTAATTATGAAAATTATTGACTCTGGTCACCTTTTTGTTTTTTGCCATTTATGTGTCACATTGTTTGTGGCTTTTGGTCCTGTGTTATCAACTGACAACCATATTTTGTTTTGAAAAATACTTTTTTTGTAGTTTTTATTTACGCTTAAAGTCAATTTGGATGCCACCCAAGTGGCACAAAAATATTATTATTTTTACGTTAAATAATATCGGAAAACATATAACTTTCGGAAACCCCCATTTAGGTAAAAAAAGCATGTTAATGCTATTAAGGACATAATAAAAATAAATAAATTCTTATCCTATTCGAAATATTATTGTTTCTCCAATATTTGCTTATCTCAACTATAAAACGGGAAAACAACTATTATTTTATGAAATCTCAATAAAAGCTAAATTCAAGACAAAAACCCTTGAATATATGTTTTTTTTATCTAAAAGTTTCACAAAATATAAAATTTATTAAATTTTCGTTTTTATTAAATTGGCGCCTTAATGTTCTTAATAATCTCGAAATATGAGTTCTTATGAAAAATAGACACCACAAAATGAGTTCTATGACAATAATAAAAACGACACCCACATCTTTTCATTTTTAGGTTAAATTATGAAAGTTTTTTTGTTTTTATTATTGTTCTTGTCTCGAGATAATAATCTTTTAGAAAAAAATCTTAAAAAATCTACAACATATTGCTTTTATAGCTTAAATACAAGAAAAGCAAAAATGATTCAAGACTTTTTTGTTTGTTTTAATCAAAATCTATTGAAATTATTGATTAATAATTTTTGTCCATAAAAAAATTATATTTTAATATTTAAGTCTTTTTTGCTCTAAAAGAAATAAAAAACCAACTTAAAGGTTAAATTAAAGAAAAAAAACTATTAATGACACAAAAAAGATATTAAATTTTGAAAAATCAAGAAATCATGATAATAAACTAATAACTAAGATAAATAGTCATATATAAAGAGAAAAAGGCTTTAAAAAAGGTGGGGCCAAAAATTTTGCATAAAGACTTTTTTCCCAAGAAATCTTGCCAAAAAGCTGAAAATAATATAAAACAAAATTTTTTTAATTTAAGAAAAAAAAAAACGTTTTTCTTAATTATTGAATCCTTAAATACACTCCTTTTTAAGAAAAAACTTATATCACAAATTAAAGTTCATTTTTCTCTATTTCATTTTTCTTCCAATTTGTTATTTAATAAATTGTCTTGTTATATTTTTTTTGTCTCCAAACAAAAACTTTATAAAATTATTGAAAAAAAATCCACAATTTCAGACATTTTTATATTTTTCTTACATAAAATTTCATTATTTGCCTTCTTTTTCCTAAAAATGGGTCAATCGTTTAGTTTTTTTGTCTCCAAAAAATGTTTTCGTTTGCGTTTTTATTTTAGTTGATTTTTATGGAGACAAGAGTTTTTTCTTCTTCTTTGATTTAGATTAAGTATTTTGGTTATTTTTCATTTACCCAGGATTCTATTTATTTTGGTTTCATTATTGTCATTTTTTTATTTTCATTATTATTTTTGTACATAAAGACAGACAGATGGACGGACAAATGTAACGAAGTAGTTGCGTGCCAAAAGTCATAAAGTAAATCTCTTTTTTTAGTCTCTTTCTGTTTTGGTGACCCATAAAAATATTTTTGTTATTTTGGATTGAGGGAATTTGACAAATTGTAAATAATAAATTTTGTTGTTGTTGCAGATAAAAAGGAATTAAATTTATATTTTCTAAAAGAGATAAAGAGGTAAAGGAAGTGAATTAAGGATTTAAGTTAAAATCAAAAGGGAAAATATTTCTTATAACGAGATTTTAGTGAAATTTTTCATAAAAATGGGAATTTTATAGGATTTGAAAAAAATTTCCTCTAAAAAGAAAATTCTTAAAAAAATCCTCAAAAAAGGCAAATTTCAGAACACTTTCTTAAAATAGGGAATTTGAAGAAAATTTTTCTATAGAAGAAAATTTCGTAATTAAAGGGAATTTTGAGAAAATTTCTGTTTGAAGGGAATTTTGAGGAAATTTCATATTTAAAGGGAATTTTGAGGAAATTTCCTTTTAAAAGGGAATTTTGAAAAAATTCCTATTAAAAGGGAATTTCGAAAAAATTCCTATTAAAAGGGAATTTTGAACAAAATTCTATTAAAAGGGAATTTTGGGAAAAATTCCTATTAAAAGGGAATTTTGGGAAAATTTCCTATTAAAAGGTAATTTTAGGAAAATTTCCTATTAAAAGGTAATTTTAGGAAAATTTCCTATTAAAAGGGAATTTTGTGCAAGTTTCCTAATTAAAGGAAATTTTGTAAAAATTTCCTATTAAAAAGGAATTTTGTGAAAATTTCCTATTAAAAAGGAATTTTGTGAAAATTTCATATTAAAAGGGAATTTTGTGAAAATTTCCTATTAAAAGGGAATTTTGTGAAAATTTCCTATTAAAAGGGAATTTTGTGAAAATTTTCTATTAAAAGGGAATTTTGTGAAAATTTCCTATTAAAAGGGAATTTTGTGAAAATTTCCTATTAAAAGGGAATTTTGTGAAAATTTCCTATTAAAAGGGAATTTTGTGGAAATTTCCTATTAAAAGGGAATTTTGTGAAAATTTCCTATTAAAAGGAAATTTTGTAAAAATTTCCTATTAAAAGGGAATTTTGTGAAAATTTCCTATTAAAAGGGAATTTTGTGAAAATTTCCTATTAAAAGGGAATTTTGTGAAAATTTCCTATTAAAAGGGAATTTTGTGAAAATTTCCCATCAAAAGGGAATTTTGTGAAAATTTCCCATTAAAAGGGAATTTTGTGAAAATTTCCTATTAAAAGAGAATTTTTTGAAAATTTCCTATTAAAAGAGAATTTTTTGAAAATTTCCTATTAAAAGAGAATTTTTTGAAAATTTCCTATAAAAAGGGAATTTTGTGAAAATTTCCTATTAAAAGAGAATTTTTTGAAAATTTCCTATTAAAAGAGAATTTTTTGAAAATTTCCTATTAAAAGAGAATTTTTTGAAAATTTCCTATAAAAAGGGAATTTTGTGAAAATTTCCCATCAAAAGGGAATTTTGTGAAAATTTTCTATCAAAAGGGATTTTTGTGAAAATTTTTTCTTAACATAAAGTTTTATGAAAATTTCCTCTAAAAGATAAATGTTTTTGACAATTTTCTGAATTTTCTTCTTTTTCTTCTTGCATCACCCTAATTTTCACTCATTCTACAAAAGTTCTGTTTAGAATGAATTAAATAAAAATGTATTTTATTTTGTGACAACCAGCAAAAAAATATGACAAAAAAAATTAAACTTTTGTTTAGCTAAATTGTTAAGGCAATAAATAGTTGCCCGCCACACGTCAACAACATACAACAAAAAACATATTGTCATCATGCAACAGCAACCAAACAAAAAAAAAATGACAACATTTTTGTCAGAGTTTTAGTCATCAACGAAAAATAGAAGAAAAAACGATAATCATTTTCATTATTACCTACAACTACATCATTATTATCAACACTATTTGAAATAACATTAACAACAACATCATTATTATTATTATCGTCACCATTTTCATCATTATGTTGCCGATGATGATGATGATGATTGTTGTGGTTTTTGTGAAGTGAATATTATAAACATTATCCACCACTAAGCGACAACCAATTGGTCACGATCAGTTAGTTTATTCATTGTTGCTGTTTGTTTAGCGTGACTGATGGTACAACAAACAAAACCTATTGGAACAACAAAAACAACAACAACTACAATGCAAACAAATAAAACAGGAGATTTGCCACATGCAGCAGCCACAGCATGAAGTCTCTTTTGAATGATCTGTTTTATTTAATTTTGTGTTTTAAAGAGTTTTTTTTTCTTCAATTCGGTCTTTTTTTTTTTTGCGTTTTACGTAAAATTGCAATATTTTTGTGGATTTTTATACCCTACACCATCATAAGTAGTGATGGCGGTATAATGTGTTTGTGCTTAAGTTTGTAATGCACAGAAAATAATATTGCTACCACAAATTTTAAGTGTACTGTTCGACTCAGAATCATATTCTGAGTCGTAAGTAAAACTCATTGTAGACAATTTTACGAGGGTCGGTTCATTGTTTCCTCTAGTTCCCGTATTATCCTACCAGAAAAAGACCACAAATCTTACATACATTAGTACCATAACATCATTGCACTCTTAAGCACAAATTAGAAAATATATTTATACGAGGGTCGATCATTAAATTTTTATAGCCATCATAAATAACAAATAATGTGGTGTAGGGTATTTAATAGTCGAGCTTAACTGACTATAACTTTTACTTATGTTTTTTGTTAGTTTTTTTTTGGGTTTTGAATTGCACGTGGGGTTTTTATGGCCAAATGTTTCTACCGGTAAATTGTTAAATTTGCAAACATTTTTATTTTTAGTTGTTGTTTTTGTTGTGGTTGAGGTTGAATTCCTAGATTTGATGCCTAAACTAACAACATTCATATATGAAATTTACATCTATGAGTTATTTTTTCTTCTTCTTCTTCTGTCAGATATTTAATTTTATGATTTTTGTTTTTTTTTTGCTTTGAGAGGTTGTTGTTTTTTTACCCTACACTTTGCATGTCTTCGATTTTTTCCCATAATAATTATTTTGCTGAAATTTATTTAAATTTAATTAAAAAACTGCAAATTCATTATCGTGTGGCGCTATTAAAAAAAAGTAGGAGTTATCAGTATCCTTTTATCTTGAAAATAATTTTAATTGCAGACAATATTTCCTGAAAAGATATTTGGCGACAAAATTTAATTATAGTTTTTATGTTTTCGTTTTTTCTTCAAATCGTCTATAAATAAGGAAATTTTTTAATTGATTCCAGACACCACGAGACACATTTGGTTACAAAATGATAACAATTGGTGTCAATATTACAATAACAACAATAATAATATTATAAGAGATTTTAATTAAATTTAATCATTATCAAGATCTCTCTGTATATAATTATGATCCTCTGTGATCTCATTTAACAAATCATCATTACTTAGTTTAACTCTCAATGGATCTTTTTTCCTCTCAAATCCATTATTAACCGTTTTTAAGTTAATTTTGTTTTTGTTTGTTTTTTCATCCGTTTTTATGGATTGCAAAATATGTGTGGGCTTGTTTTCTGTTTATCGATAAAATGCGGTTCAGGTTCAGGGCTGCTTTACAAAAAAAATATATATAAGAAATAAATGATCACAAAAACGTGCATTACTACACCTTAAAACTAATAACAATAAGAACAACAACAATAACAATAACAACAAAACAACAACCACACAAATTGTAATAAGAAAATAATGCCTTGTGGCTTTTGGAAAAAAAGGTATTTGTTACTTTTGTGCATTGTTTTTTTTTTGGGAAGTATTTATCAATGTAAATTAGGGTAACGCCAAAAATTTCTAACTTTACAAGAAATATATTTTTCTCACGAATATATTATGTCCTTTCGTCTATAATTCCATCTTACAGAAGTTGGCAACCATACTATAGTACAGTTGCTAATCCATACCATAGTATGGTGGGCAAACCGGATCATAGTTTGCTTAATAGTTCAGAATTTTGTGCGTTTGATAATCCATAATTTAGTCTCGTTTTTAATCCAGATTAAATTCTGGTTGATAATGCACACTATAATATGGTTGGCAGTCCAGACTTTATTTTGGTTAACAATCCTGATAATGCAAACTAAAGTTTGCTTAATAATAATGACTTTAGTCTGGCTTTTCATACAGACTCTAGTCTGATAATTCAGAAAATACTCTTCTTACGGAATTTTGTCTGGCAAATTTCAGATTATAGTATGATCTACATTTTTGTTTAGTTAATAATCCAGACTTTAATCTGATTGATTATATAATCTTTAGTTTGGTTGATAATACAAACAATAGTCTGGTTTATAATACAAACTATAGTATGTTTGATATTCCAGACTATAGCATGGTTAAACTTCAAAATGTAGTCTGGCTGATAATTCAGGCTAAACAATTTCAACATATGGTTCTGGATATGGTCTGGTTTTAAACCATAACAATATTACATTTTATAATCCAGACTATAGTGTGGTTGATAATCCGAACTATAATATGGTTGATAATATAGACTATAGTATGGTTGGCAATTCAGACTACAGTCTGCTTCATAATCTAGAATATTGTGTACAAGCTTTAGTCAATTTTATGATCGAGACTGCAGTCAAGTTAATAATCAAATATTTTGACTGGTTAATAATTCCAATTATAGTCTGTCTTATAATCAATATTATAGTTTGATTAATAATCCGAACTATAGTAAAGTCTAGTTGATAATTCAGATTTTAGTCAAGTTAATAGACCAAACTTTAATGTGATTAATAATTCAGGTCATAATTTGCGTAAATTTAATCAGATTAATTATTTAGATTGTACTCTGGTTGATAATCCATATAATAGTATCGCAGGCTATCCAGACTATAGTTTGGTTAATAATCCAGACTACTTGATACTTTATACAATAGTCTAATTAAAAAATAATAATAATATGGTTGAGAAATCCAGACAATAGTCTAGATATTTGTCTAGATTATAATATGATTGAAAATTTCGACCATGGTCTAGTTGAGAATTATGATTAAAGTCTGCTTGACAATCGTGAATAAAGTCGATAATCCAGACTTTAAACTGGTTAATAATTCAGATTTAATAATACAGATTATATTCTGCTTGATAATCCCCACTATAACATGGTAGACAATACAGATTTTAGTTTGTTTTAATCTAGAATCTGGTCGATAATTTGTATAACAGTGAGGTTTATAAGAATAAATATTTATCTAGACTATAGTATGGTTAATTATGAAAATAGTAAGGTCGGAATAGGGACTATACTATAGTCTGGTTGTTAATCCAAAAACTTCCTCTGAAAATAAAATTTATCTAAAATTTAAAAATAGTTATCACCCTAATACACCTACCTAAAATATATGTATGTATGTATGTATGTATGTATGTATGTATGTATGTATGTATGTATGTATGTATGTATGTATATGTCATGTAATTGTAATTTCATGTACTTGAAATTTACATTCACCCAAAAAAAAAACTATATAATCCCGGTATAATGAAACGACCCCTCAACCGATCGACCACCTTTGGAGTTTTGTTTCTCAAAAAAACGAAAAAATGCTAATTTTTAAAAAATTTCAATGCCAAAACGGTTATTTAGACTAAAAACAGAGATTTGCTCTATTATTGTATATATTTTCTGGATAAAGAAACATTCTCTTCATTGATCTAACAAACATATGGATTTCTTCTTAACCAAAGTCAAATATGACTAAAGCTTGATTTTTTGTTGATGATCATTCATGCATGATTCATTAATTGGTTTTTGCTTTACAACACTGGTAATAAAAATGGAAATAATAATGAAAAAATAAAAACTCAATTCATCGAAATTGTTAAAAAAAATATTTTAATAATAAAATAAAAACTACAACAACAAATATGATGAAAATCTTTATGAGTTTATTTTATTCATGATCATCATCATCAATATATCAATATACAGAAAATGTAAAGCCTATTTTTTGCCAATAATATTCAATGGGAGTATAATGACGATAACTGCCAGAGTCCAGACAGAGTTGTTATTAAAGTTACACTCAAAGACAAGTTGTCGTTTTCGCTTGAAGTTAAAATATTCAGACGTTTTGAAGTTGAATGAAGGAAAAATAAGAAATAAATAAATGATTATGGTAACTATTTGCTTATGTTTGTTATAAATGAATTTATTTACGAGTATTTCCCCCATTAACTATTCATCACATTTGATTATTTTATTATTTCCTTTCGATATTTTTATTTTTATTTTATTATTATTTTTTTTTTGTTCGCAAATAACGATTCAATTTAAAATGTTTCGTTTTAAGAAATTCAAATTTCGTTTAAGAAATTATTATGCAAAAATTGTTTTATTATTGTAAAACTCATGGAAAATGCTTTCAATTGATAAATTCTGAGTAGAAAAATTAAAGTGGAAATACGAAATAAATTGATTTGGATAAGATTTCATTTGAGCTTAGAATATGGTAGAAAAATAGTGTAGTTTTTACTCTTATTGCCTTGATAAACCGGACCATACTATGGTTGATATAACGAACTATAATATGGTTGATATATTCGACGTGTGTTATAGCTGATTATATGGATAATAATATAGACACGTTGAAAATCCATATTACATTGTGGTTGATAATCGAAATGAAAATATAATACATAATACTGACTATAATATGATTTATTATATAGACTCGTTAATAATTCAGACCTCAGTATCGTTGATAATTCGGAATATAATCTGATTGATAATCCAGTTAATAATCTGGTTGATAATCCTGAATATAGTCCAGTTTAGTTTATTATCTGACTGATTATCCAGAATATAGTTTGTCTTATAATCTGACTGATAATCCGCTTGATAATTCTGCTATAATCTGGTTTATAATCTTGAATTTAGTTTGGTTGATAATCCTGACTATAGTCTGGTCTATCAGCTCTAGTCAGACAATAGTATATTTGAAAATCCAAACTATATTCTGTTTGAAAAGCCATATTAGAGTCCAGACTATATTTTGCTTTATAATAATTAATAATTCACACTATAGCCTGGCTAATACTTCAGACTTTACATTATTTGATATTCCAGACTATAGTTAGGTTGTTGATAACACAAGCTCACATCTTGTTGATAATCTCGACTATAGCCTGGATTTCTAAGCGATAATCTAGACTACTATATGGTTGATATTCCTAACTTTAGATTCGTTTATTGTCCAGACAATGGTGTGACTCATAATTCCGACTATAATATGGTTGATAATTCTGACTATAGTCTGGTTAATAATACGGACTTTAGTATTGCTAAAATTGCAGCTTATAAATCGAGCCATTGTCTGAAATCCACATTGCAATCTGTTTGAACATACAGATTGGAGTCCAGACCCTACTTTGGTTGATAATCTAGAATCTAGTCTAATTGTTTATCCAGACTTTGGGCTAGTCGATAAATCAGACTATAGTCTGGTGGTTAATATTGACTACTGTGTAGTTGTCAATCCTGACTATAGTTTGCTTGAAAATACTGACTATAGCCCGCTTGAGAATATTGTAGTAAACATGTTGAGGACTGTGGCCAAGTTGATAGTCGTGGTTATTTATCCAAACTTTGGTAAAACTTCTACGACCTTTATAAGGATCAGGAATATATACACTCAATAGGTTTTTTTATTTTACTCAATGTATAATTTACATAAATTCCCTTCTTCAATGCATTTTATAAAAAAGGTATTAATAATTCTTCAAAACCACTTCGACACAAATCTGTTATTTCCCATCTTTATTCTAAAGAATTTTTTCCCAAAGTGTATCTCTTTCAATAATCATTTCATTCCAACTCGTCCTGTTTAAAAATCCAAGAAAACAACAACAACAACAACAACAACAACAAGAACAGCAACAATAATAAATTTAAAGATCAATGGTTTACATTATTCAATGCCACAAACAGTAGCTCCTATGCAACATATTTGAAGTACGTAAAATGTTGCAGACACTTAAAAAAATACGTTTTGTTTATATTCTAAAAGCGAAAACAGCAGCAGCAACAACAACAGCAAAAACAAGATACATTTTAAATAAAGCACGATTGCATGACATTAAAATGTCAGATATTTGTTTTCTAGACTCTGTAATATTTTTACAAAAAAAGCCTCTCGATACTTTTTTTAAAAAAAATACAACTATCAAAATAACCAAAACGTCAATAATACAAAATAGACAAAAACTGTAGAAGAAAAATGTATACGACACAACGCAAAAACTTATGGACTTTTATGAATGATCGCATAGAAGTCTTGTTACGAAAGGCGAACAAAAAAATCGTAATAAAAATATTTATTACTTCTAAGAATTTGTTCAATAAAAATACCAAAGTTATTATTAATACGTTTTACTAAGCGATTGAGAGGGGGAGAGGGTGACTGCCAGAAAACAAGTCAATAAAATGTAAAAAGATTTAGTGTTTAAAGGAGTGAGTGTGTAAGGTAAATAGTAATAGAGAAAAAAAGCTTGCAAAAAGCCTTCTCAAGAAAAGTTGTTTTTGAAGAAAAACAACAAATATTTTCTATCTGCAAATTTCTGAGAAGAATTCGAGATGAAAACTCTGTTGCCAGATTTGACGATTTATCGTCATTTTGACGATTTTATGAGTCTAAAATTGCAAAATTGAGCCAAATTTAACATTTTTTCTGAAGCGTTAAAAATTTTGAATTTCACATCTGTTATCCATCAGAAAAACTTGGACTTAATTGATATTTTCTGTAAAAAGCCAACTTACACATCGGTACCTGCGTGTACTTCAAAACGCAAAGAAAATGCTTCAACTTTTTTTTCAAACGCATTAAAACAAAATATTTTGTGAAAATGACTTCAATACAGTATCAATGTTAATTATTCTTAAAGTTTGAAGCAAAACTAGATCTCTTGAACTGTACTGTGTCATTTCGTTGCCTAAAATGGTTTTGGAGAGTATTTTCAATGTGTTAATAAAGATGCCTCACTAAGCCATTTAAAAGAATTGCAAATCGTATCAAAACTTTATGAAATGAAAACAAACTTCATCAAATTTTTTTGTTTTAGCGAAATAGAAACGAGGTCTCTGAAAATATTCCGGATCATGTTTGAAGTTATTTAAAACTCTTTAAAATTTTGTTACATTTATTCAAGTTTAATCCTTTTTGGAAAACAACTTTATTTAAGTCATTTTTAATGTTGATGATTTTTGACGATTTCAAAAAGTAATTTTGCCGATTTTTCATCAAATTTAACGATTTGTGTCTAAATTTCTCTGGGAACTATGGATGAAAGATCTTTTTCCTTCCGATATGAGCTCAAGAGAAAATTGAGGGTTTTTTGGAGAAGAGTCTTATAAAAGTTCTCTCTCAGAAGAGAGAACTTTTATAAGAGAAAAAGTTCTTCTGAGAGAAATTTTAAAGTTCTTTCATCAAGAAGAGAGTTCTATTTCGAGGAAATTTCCATAGCTCTTTCCTCATGGGCAAATTTAAAGTAGCTTCTGGTTAAATGCTTTATAAAAGCTTAAATCAAATATATGCAAAATATGCTTTAAAAAGTCAAAAGTTTTAATAAAAAACTTAAGCAACTTTAGAAAAATTATAGATCAACAAATGGTTTAAGTACTTTTAAGAAAAGCTTTTAAAAGCTTTTCCAGAATTTAAAGTAACTTCTAGGTATTCAGAATAATTTATGAAAAGCTTTATAAAAGCTTATAACAAATTTAATATACATTTGTTATTGGTGCATATGTTTAGGAAAAGAGCTTTTAAGTTTTTCGAGCAAAATTGAAAGCTTTACAAAACTAAGAAGAATAAATAAATATTTTAATCAAATTGTTATTGAGCTTTTAAAAATAGAATATATATTTAAATTAAATTAATGCGGAGCTTTTAACTTTTAACCTTAGATAATAGTTTTGAAAGCTTGTTTTTCTCAAAACATGAAAAGATCGTTATATGGAGAAAGTTATTTTAAATAAATAACTTTTTTGCATAAAGCATTTCCAAAAAAAGTTTTCAAGTAGAGATGTTGGAACTTTATGTTGGTTTAAACAGGTCAACATAGAGTTTGGAAGCAACTTTATTACTTTAAAGCTTTTTTGAATAGCATCCTTTATCAGTCGTGATGTCGCTTTTTATTGGACAACTTATTTATGATATTTTAAAATCTACAGCAGTGTAAGTTGATCCTTGTGATCTTTAGCTTCAATGAAGATCAATTTGACAATTTGTTTGAGAATTTACACTGAGAACATATTTTGAAAACTCTTTAGAAAATTTGCTTATGCGTAAAATCTTCTGGAAAATAATTTCTAGTTGTTCTTTGATCATGTGATTTAGAAAGAACAATCCCTATCAACCATTAAATAGAGAGATCAATAGAAACTGATCAAAAGCTATTTTTGAACAGTTTCTTTAATCAGTCATTAATAGAGATTTAATTTAGGTTCTAATAAAAAATCGAAGCATAAAATTTGTGTGTTTCTAAATTTATTAAATTTCCAGATTTTTAATTCTCTCCAAGGCCCCCTGTATTAAAGGCCTCTGTCGCTCTTTAAATTCCCCATTTATAGTTTATGGCTTAAGTGTTAATTCATTTCATAAAACATTAAACAGTAAAAATTAGATATCAAAATTACAAAATGATCTCAAACCAAAACAGTTTATTAACAAAATAATCATCAAAAAGCTTAAAAGCCAACAGCTAATATGATGTCAGTCACTTAGTCAAGCAAAGCAAAAAAGAGGTTTATTAAATAAAAATTACAATTTTTAATAATAAAAAAGAGAAAAAAAGTTACAAATCGACTGAAAACTTGAATAAATATTTTGATTTCATTTACCACAAATGATGGACATTTGATGGACTGTTTGGGGAGATTTCAATTTCAGTTTAAAAACAATTTCCATTTCAATTGCTTTTCAATTAATCATTTAGTTGGCAAAACAACTTAAAATATAAAATTGAACTAAAACTAAGTAAAATGATGGATGTGATGTTTGGAAGACACTTGCTGATGGTGAAATAAAATCATCAGATCCATATTAAATAGTGACTTATGATGAACATTCATTCACTCATTTTAAACAACTGATAGTCTGGACTCTAATAGTGACGGCAGCAAGCAGCAAACAAAACTTCTGCTAGACTTCAACTTGAGGAGTTATGTTCAAAAAAAAACTAAAATGCGTGGATGTCATACTAGAAATTGCAGTTTGACTGACAATCATGACATTTTCAAAATACTTTTCTTTCGATTTTTTATTGAGCCGCTTTTTGCTTATCCCAAGTTTTCAAAATTTAATTGTATAAAATTTCAAATGATAATAACTCGAAAACTGTAAGAGATACATGAAAGGTTTTAGAAGATATTTGTAGGTTATAAAGATGGCTTCAAGAAAGTATATCAAAAATCGTTTAAGATAAATTTCTTCTAAGAGGTGCCTAATTTTGAAACCTAATAACTCTGTTGCCTGCAGGAGTACAGCTTTCAGTTTTATAACGGTACAGCTTTCCCATAATTACAAGAAATTTTATTAAAATCAGTTCGGAACTTTAACATTTATTTCCATTTCTTGTTTATACCAATCCATTGTGCATTCTGTGAGTTCTAGGGAGGATTCTTTCTGTTTTTCAATTAAATTTTTGCTACAGTGTGTTGTAAAAAAGAGACATCGTATACATAGAACTATAAATATCTTCAATACCACAAAATTGTGTAAAATATATAAAAAAAAAAAAAAAAAACATTATTTTCTCATATAAAACTCTTTTTTAACAAAATATGTAGAAATATATTGGCAGGCTTGCAACACATTTTGTTGTTAAAACGAGAAAAAAACATAACATATGGATTGTGATGACAGTTTTATGATTTATGAGATAAAAACTCAATAATTGATTGGATTATTGTTTGTTTTATATTTCACATGTATTTTTATCATATTTTTTTTTCATTTTCATTTTCATCCATATTTTCATATTCATTTCTGTATTGTTCAGCAGATTATCGATGACTGAAATGAAAAAGTTAAATAAAAGTGAGAGAGAGAGAGAAAGAGAGGAAAAGAGAATATTTAAATAGTCAGTTAATTTAAAAGGAATTAAAATTTTATATTTGCCAAAAGAAAGAGAATAAATGAATACAATTTTTGATAAAAAGCCACAAAGTCATGTGTGTCCTCAAAAATTACAAGTGTCGGAAAAAATTGATATCAATTTGGGAGATAAAGAAAAAAAGTAGGAACGTTAAATTCGGCTATGCCGTACCTTCAATACCCTCCACCACAAATCCATGTGGACTTAATACGTTATATTTCGTGCATGCACACTCACCCATACACTTACAAACGTATACAATATATAAGAGCTTTTTCTTAAATATAACACAGACACACTTAATGAGTCATAAGATTAGTTACATTTAAGTCTTTTTCTTTTTAAGCTTTTTCTACTGAACCGATTTCAATAATTTTTGAAATGTAATGAAGTAATATTGTGGCAAAATTGTGTTCTAATTTGTCGCTAAATAAATGACAGTTTTACGAAAATTCTTTGCTGGAACTTAGAAATTGCATCAGTTATAGGTCTATATCTTTCGATATACTACACCGATTTTGGTAATTTTAATAAGACGACTTCTTAGGACTGAGCTCAAATTTCATTGAGCCCTGTTAATTTTTGTTGAAGGGAGCGTGCCAGTAACAGACAGACGGACAGACAAACATACATACATAACTAAAACGACTCAAATATTGATTTGATCCAAGAATATATATACATTATGGGGTCTGAGATATTTCCTTTTTAGCGTTAAAAACTGAATGTCAAAGTTAATATACCCCCTTCACCAATTGTAGTGGTGGAGGGTATAAAAATAGATGAAAAAAGCTTTCAAGTCTTTTTCTTTTTTCACAATAAAAGCTTTTCGCCAAATCTATTTTTAATGGTAAAGAAAACTTAGTTTTTGGTCTTAATTTAGATCTAAACATATAAATTAGAAAAAAGCTTTTTTCCCAAAAGCTTTATGGAATTTTTAAAAAAAGTAAAATTGTATTAAGTAAGAAGATAAATCAAAAGCTTTAAATTATTTAACTTCAATTAAAAAAGTTTACAGTTTTTATAGCTCGATAAGAAGATGCTTTTAAGTATTCATTCTTAAACTTATATGTTAGAAAAGTAAAAAAGCTTTCTTATAATATAAGCTTTTGGAAAGAAAGATAAGCAGCTTTTAGAGCTTAACAATAAAATGATAAAAAAGTTCAATTAGTTGGTTTAAAAAGCTTTCCTTTTAAAACAGCTATAATATATTAACAAAAAAGAAAAGCAATTTAAATGTAATGTGATTAGGAAAAAATGTTTATTTTTATTGTTATTTAAATGTCTTTCTTGCAAACAACAACAAAAAATCAAATTGTACCTTTGGATTATAAAACATGAACATAAAACGAAAAACTCTCGTCCTCGAACAGCTGCCTGTTTTATTCCAAAATTCCAATTATTAATCTCTTAGGGAAATTTTAATTATTTTTCTGCCTAAATTCTGGTGCTAATCTAAGCGTTTATTAATTTGCATATGCAGGTAAATTTACAATATTGTCATAAACATCAAATTAGTTGCAGGTACTTTGAAAATTTAGTATAAATTGTCCTGCCGCAAATCGAACTTTATGCAGTTACTTGTAGCACGTCAATTCGAATATATTGAAAATATGGAAGTTAAACAAAGTATTCAATATTATTTGTATGAAAATCAATCACAAACTACCGATATTGTTATGGTAGAGGAGAATAAACTTTTAAAACAACTACAAGAAGCTGGTAAGTTAAATTAGTTAAATTTTGCATAAATAAAACTTCTATTAACTAAAGAATTTTCCTTATAGTTCATAACAGCAAAAATGATCATTCTGAAGATGAGTTAACTGCAGCTGTGGCAATGATGTTAATGCACTATCAAGCAATTGATACTGAACCAGATAGTACTCCCAAAAATAAATTTGCTATACAAATTGAAGAGCAGAAAGAAGAACAATTGGAATCTAATTTAAATATTACAAATGATCATGCTACTGCCGCTCCCAGCCAAGATAATAGTATTGATACCATTAGACAACAAATACGCAGAAATCGTAGAAGCAATTACAGCAGATCCGCCCTTTTGGCTTCCTGTAGAAATATATTAAAAGAATTCTTGTCACAAAATAGTTTATAATAATCGCAAAGGTATCAATTTGAAAACGTCTTGACTAATATTTGCTTAAAGTAATGAATTTGTTTGTGAGAAAGAAGCTCTTCAAGAGTTACTTGAATTTTTATAAATAAACTAAAAATATTTTGATATGAAACAAAAAAATTGTGACGTATTTTTGTTAATTGATTATTTGAAAAGTTAAGGAAAAGGAAGTAATAGAAATAATTATAAAATGTAAACTATTGCCTACTTTTAGGCTTTAACTTATTTTATAAATCCCTTCACTTTGAAAATTTTTCCATACAAAATTTTTGAAAAGAAAAACAATTAAATTAAAAAATACACCAGTGAAGGCAAATGTTTTTTAAAATCAGACATAGAATGTTATAGAGACAGGATTAAGGATCTTAAAAATTCAATTTAGAAAAAAATGATAAATTTTTACGAAAATTTGTATTGTTTATCGAAAAATAGCTTTTAGTGAATATTGCAATTTTAGAAAAAATAAGAGTTTTCAGTGAAAATTTCAGTTTTTTAATAAAAATGTTTTTTTTTTTTTTTTTTTTTTTGAAATTTAAAATTTTTAAAGAAATATTAAATTTTACTCAAAAATGAACTTTTACGAATTGAATTTTTTTCTGCGATTTTTTTTTTTTTTTTTGTTAGTAAAAAAATTTTATTTTTCATGAAAAATTGAAATTTTTAGTGAAAAATTTATTTTTGCTTAAAAAATAATTTTTTTGTTAAAAAGTTATTTTTTTTATTTCAATTTTTTTTTTGGAAAAATATAATTTTTAATGAAAACTGATTTTTTCAAAGAGAATTTCAATTAATTAATGAAAAAAATATTTTTTATTGATCTTTTTTGTTTTTATTTTTTTACTAAAACATGATTTTTTTTTAATAAATTTTTATTTATTTATTTTGTTGAACATAAAACGAAAAACTCTCATCCTCGAACAGCTGCCTGTTTTATTCCAAAATTCAAATTATTAATCTCTTAGGGAAATTTTAATTATTTTTCTGCCTAAATTCTGGTGCTAATTCTTGTTATTTGGAATCTTGTACACTTTGAGTGCATTGTCCTGAACATTTTCTTCTTCAGGCTTGTCACCAATTTCCAAAAGTCTTGAGCGTAGAACATTGAGAGTAGGAAACTCATTGGCAGTGTCAAATGCTGCTTTTACTGCTTTATATTTATCTTGCAAACCATCTAAAAGCATTACCGTCAGAAAATCGTCATCTATATCAGACACCATTTCACGAAGTTCGGAAACTGCAACGTCAAATTCCACCAAATATTGCGAAATACTTTGACTTTCCACCATTTTAAAGTTCAATAATTTTCTATATAACTCTGCCTTCTTTCTTGTAGACTTACGGTCGTACGTCTTCTTAAGGTAATACCAAATTTCATTTGAAGATTTCAAAGTTTTAATCATGCGTTTTTTGGCTCTGGACAAATTATGATTTCAGCTCTGGCATCTTGATCCAAATCTTCTTTAAAAATTCTTCATATGCCTTTCTTTCTACAGCTGTGGAATTGCTACTGATAATAACCCCTCTTCTGGTTTAACTATTTCTCCTCTTACCATTCGTAATAAATGATTTTTCCGCAATACTGCTTCCATTTGTAGAAACCATGTGGTTATTGAAATTATAACGCAGTGTTTATAAAACAATTTATGTCTTTATTATTGACTGAATATAAATTATAAAGTGAAGGCATTTGAAAACATTAAAAATTCGATAAACAAATTTTTCAATGAACTAATGTTTATTATAATTAATATAAACTTTCAAAACGATAAAGTGTATTTTGAACACGCCTCCACACTTCAATCGGTTTTGAATAATGCGCCTCCTTAAGTACAATCAAGTTTAGACAATAAACCCATTTCTTTTACACAAAATTCATGCTTTGCTTTCGGAACTGGTTTTGTCAATACATCTGCTATCATTTTATCTGTTGACAAATATTCAATCTTGACTGCACCGTTTTCTACTGCTTCTCTTATAAAATGATATCGGGTAGTATATGTGCATTGTTCGGGAATGATGGCCACCAAAATTAGCCATGTGCTGTGCACTTTGAGAATCACACATTATTGAAGTAGGGACATCAATTGGACAACCAAGTTCTTCTAACAAATATCTAAGATACATAGCTTCTTTGGCACATTCAGTTAATGCCATGCATTCGGGTTCCGCACTAGGAGTTGCAACAACTGCTTGCTTTTTTGACTCCCAGAATATAACCGCACCTGCGAAAATAAAACAAAATCCTGATTGAGATTTGCGTTCATTAGTATCCTGAGCCCAATTTGCATCTACAAAACCAATTAAAGGCAAAGAAGTGCATAATCTTTTGTTGCTTTCAAATATCTAATTATTGCTAAAGCTGCATTCCAATGTTGTTTTCTTGGATCTTGACAAAATTGTGAAAGTTTATTTACACTACAGCAAATATTTGGACGACTAAATATTGCAAAGTGTAGCAATGAACCAATAATTTCTTGAAATTTTTTCTTTTCTACTTTTTCTCCTTCTCCAGGAATTGTTGTTGTTCCTTTTCTAGATTAATTTTAGGTTGCATCGGTATATTACTTATTCTTGCATTAAAAAGACCATATTTTTCAATTAAATTGTCTATATAATCAGGTTGACAAATAGTTAAAGTCCCTGGCATCTGATTAATCTTAAGTCTAATACAGTATTTAGGTACTTCCATATCCCGAATATCAAATTTATTTTTCAATAGTGTAATTAATTCAAGAGTAATTTTCTCATTATTACTTGCGATGATAATATCATCGACGTATAATGCAACTATGATAGTTTCATTTCCAATTTCTCTCGAATATATACATTGGTCGTACTTAGATTTTGTTAAATTGAATTCTCTTAAAACTGCATCAATACTTTTATACCACTGACACGCAGCTTGTTTTAAACCATATATAGACTTTTTTTGTTTTTCTCGTCAATGAAACCTGTGTGTGG
The DNA here is from genome assembly GCA_004302925.2 of Cochliomyia hominivorax. Lineage (NCBI taxonomy): Eukaryota > Metazoa > Arthropoda > Insecta > Diptera > Calliphoridae > Cochliomyia > Cochliomyia hominivorax. The sequence goes on along the minus strand of PYHX02000158.1, from coordinate 8,975,195 downwards.
TTGTGTCATGAAAATTTCTTCATCTATGTTTCCATTCAGGAAAGCTGTAGACACATCTAACTGTCTTACGACGGGTGCAAAAGTACTGTTATAATCAATTCCATATTCCTGAGAATATCCTTTTGCTACTAAACGGGCTTTACGTTTATCTATCTTACCATCGGGTGTATATTTAGTTCTAAATACCCATTTACATCCTATTGCTTTTCTCCCTTTGGGCAAATCTACTAATTTCCAAGTTTTGTTCTCCATTAATGAACTATATTCCTGCTTAACGGCATGTGTCCATTCTTCTATATTTTCAGAATTAAGCATTTCTTTGTATGTTTTTGGATCATTATTACTGCAATAAACTATATTAGCTTCTTCTCTACTTTTGAATAATGACCATGATCTTAAACGTTCTTTAATAGACGATTCGGTAGTTTCTTTTTCAGTACTAGATTCACTATCTTGATCATCTGTCAGAATGTTATTAGGATCTACTTCTTGTACTTCTTGTAATTGACTTTCATTATTGTAATTTTCTCCAAAATTATTTGTTGCCTCGACTACTTCTAAATCTTTATGACTTTCTTGTTGAGAATTTTTCTGTTTATGTCCAAATGGATTCCAATTAAATTCATAAAATCCCATTATTTCATCTTCTATATCAGCTATGTTAACTTTAAAATGTTATATCACAACTTTTAATAATTTCACGTGTTTCTTGTTTCCATAAACGATAAGCTTTAGCATCTGTTGCGTAACCAATTAATATATATATTCTGAACTTCTAGCCTGCCTTTTAGATTTTCCAGGTTTTTTGTTTAAGACAAAAGCTTTACTTTCTATTTGGCGTAAATGTTTAATTACAGGCTTTTTCCCAGTCCATAATTCTTCAGAAGTTTTATTTCTATTAATTTTCGTGGGACACCTATTTCTTATATTGGATGCTGTCATTATTAATTCAGCCCATAAAAATTCTGACAATTTGGCTTCTATCATCACTGTTGTAGCCATTTCAACTAGAGTTCGATTCATGCGTTCTGCTATACCGTTTTGTTGTGGCATATACTCAACGCTAAACTGATGTGTAATACCACAATCTTTTAAAAATAAATTAAATTCACGAATTAATTGTTCAGCAGCGTTTGATCTAATGGATTTGATCTTCCTGCCTGTTTCTAATTCAACTTGTCTCTTATAGTCTTTGAATACATTTAAGTATTCATTCTTCCTTTTCAAAACGAACATGTACCTTTCTGGTATAATCGTCAATGAATGTAACGAAATAGAGTTTTTTGCTTATAGACTCTACTCGCATTGGTCCACACAAGTCCGTATGTATTAATTGCAATATTTCGTTTGATGATTTTTCGTTTTTCTCCGGAAAATCGTGTCTAATTTGTTTTCCTCGTATACAACTAATACACTGGACATTCTCAAAAAGAAATCTTTGGTAAACCAGGAATCATATTATTGGATTGAAGTTTTACCAAACTTGTTGGGTTTAAAATGGCCATAACGTTTGTGCCATACTTCTAAAACATTTCTCTGATTTTCAATAACATTTGTAACAGTATAAGGTTTACGTATTGATTCGATACAATATATGTCATCGTTCGTTTTAGATTTATTTCTATCTTATTTTTAAATATATTAATGTTACAACAATTGTCTGTTGCCTTTCCTATTGAAAACAAATTCCTTCTCAAATCTGGTATATACAATGTTTGTAAAAGATTTTCGCTGCTTATTCGCCCATTGATGTTAACATTAATTTGTGCTGTACAGTATATGTTTCATCTAAGTCTATAAATTCTGACTTTAAGTTTGTCATGTGGGAGGATGCTCCACCATCAACTATCCAAATAATTTTGTATTCTGATGAATGCAAATATTTATTAGCTTTCATAGCAGATACTACAATACCTGAACTGACATGTACTTCATTTGCTTTATTAATTTTCAATTTACAATTTTTGACCATGTGGCCCTTTTTTCCACAATTCTAACAATTAAAAGGAAACATTTTCATACCTCTTTTATCCGTCTTATTATAGTTAACACTAATCTAAGCGTTTATTAATTTGCATATGCAGGTAAATTTACAATATTGTCATAAACATCAAATTAGTTGCAGGTACTTTGAAAATTTAGTATAAATTGTCCTGCCGCTAATCGAACTTTATGCAGTTACTTGTAGCACGTCAATTTGAACATATTGAAAATATGGAAGTTAAACAAAGTATTCAATATTATTTGTATGAAAATCAATCACAAACTACCGATATTGTTATGGTAGAGGAGAATAAACTTTTAAAACAACTACAAGAAGCTGGTAAGTTAAATTAGTTAAATTTTGCATAAATAAAACTTCTATTAACTAAAGAATTTTCCTTATAGTTCTTAACAGCAAAAATGATCATTCTGAAGATGAGTTAACTGCAGCTGTGGCAATGATGTTAATGCACTACCAAGCTATTGATACTGAACCAGATAGTACTCCCAAAAATAAATTTGCTATACAAATTGAAGAGCAGAAAGAAGAACAATTGGAATCTAATTTAAATATTACGAATGATCATGCTACTGCCGCTCCCAGCCAAGATAATAGTATTGATACCATTAGACAACAAATACGCAGAAATCGTAGAAGCAATTACAGCAGATCCGCACTTTTGGCTTCCTGTAGAAATATATTAAAAGAATTCTTGTCACAAAATAGTTTATAATAATCGCAAAGGTATCAATTTGAAAACGTCTTGACTAATATTTGCTTAAAGTAATGAATTTGTTTGTGAGAAAGAAGCTCTTCAAGAGTTACTTGAATTTTTATAAATAAACTAAAAATATTTTGATATGAAACAAAAAAATTGTGACGTATTTTTGTTAACTGATTATTTGAAAAGTTAAGGAAAAGGAAGTAATAGAAATAATTATAAAATGTTAACTATTGCCTACTTTTAGGCTTTAACTTATTTTATAAATCCCTTCACTTTGAAAATTTTTCCATACAAAATTTTTGAAAAGAAAAACATTTAATTAAAAAAATACTCCAGTGAAGGCAAATGTTTTTTTTTTAAATCAGACCCAGAATGTTATAGAGACAGGATTAAGGATCTTTAAAATGGAATTTCGAAAAAAATGAAAAATTTTTACGAAAATTTGTATTGTTTATCGAAAAATAGCTTTTAGTGAATATTGCAATTTTAGAAAAAATAAAAAAGTGAAAATTTAAGTTTTTAATAATTTTTTTTTTTTTTTTTGAAATTTAAAATTTTTATAGAAAAATTAAATTTTACTCAAAAATGAACTTTTACGAATTGATTTTTTTGAAAGATTCAATTGTTAGTAAAAAAATTTATTTTTCATGAAAAATTGAAATTTTTAGTGAAAAATTTATTTTTGCTTAAAAAATAATTTTTAGTTAAATTTTTTTTTTTTTTTTTTTTAACTTCATTTTTTTTTTTTTTTTTGAAAATATAATTTTTAATGAAAACTGTTTTTTCAAAGAGAATTTGAATTAATGAAAAAAATATTTTTTATTGAATTTTTTTGTTTTTAATTTTTAGTTAAACCTTATTTTTTTTTTTTTTGGTGAAAAAATAAATTTTTATTTATTTATTTTGTTTTTGCGAAAAATTAATTTTTAAGTGAAAATTTATTATTATTAATTTGTAAGTTTTAATGGAAAATTTTAATTTTTATTGAAAATTTAAATTTTTAATAAAAAATTGATTTTTTTGTAAAATTGTAAAATTTTTGTATAAAATTGAAAATTTATTTTTTTTTTTACGAAAATTTCACTTTTAGTGAAAAATATAATTTCTGGTCATAAAAAAATATAATTTCTGGTCATAAAATGAAAATTACAAAGAAAATTTCTTTATGAAAGAGATTGGATCCATTATAGTTTCTTTAACTATAAAGCTTCAAGGTCTCTTTTGTTTGATATTCAAAGAACTCAGAAAAAAATGTGTTTGAAGTAATGGAATTCCAAAGGTCAACTCTTAAAAACATATTTATGTGGAAAATCTAAATTTTATTATTTTTTTCATAACGTTTTCTTGTTAAACATTTTCAACTTATTACGTTCTATGTATTCACTCATCGTTATACCCACCAACACTACAATTGGCGAAATGGGTATGTTAACTTTGTCATTTTGTATGTAAAACCCAGAAGAAATCCCCCATATGACCCCACAAGTTCACATTAAAATCTAAGCCGTTTAACTGTGCCCGTCTGTTTGTTGTTGGCACGCTAATCTCTCTGTTTAGTAATGGACCACCACAATAAAATTTGGCATAAATGTTGTCTTTTGTTCTACTTGTATCGCTTTCTAAAACCAACAAAATCGGTTCAGTACACAAAAAGTTTTAAACCGATATCAGAGACAATCTAAAAATTCTAATAAAGAATTATTTTCCTATTTTCAATTCAAAAACATTTAGTCATTAAAGAGTGAGATCGAAAAATTCTTAACATACATATATGAAATTGTTATTACAATTTAAAAAATATATATTTATATAGTGAGGAAATTTTGATCATTTACCTGAACGTTATTATAGTACTTCATTTCACTTTGCTCGAACAGGTTGTCAATCTCACCATTTTTATGCTTCTTAATTCTCTTTTAAGGAGAGTCCAATATCTCTATATTGTACTCGGTTTGAAACATTTGCAAATATTGATACAAATACCACTTTATGGTTCTTGTACCACTCTAGGGCTTATTTACCTAAATGAAAGGATGACAAGTCAGGTAAAAAATAAGTGGACACAATATGAAGTCTCATGAATTGAAGTGGCCTTTTTGTGAACATTCCTTGAGGTAAATTCTGATATTTTTATAGAGACCGTTGTAACAAATGATTCCCTTCTTTTGCCGCAAATGCATCATATTGCTTGCTTTTGGTTTGTTAATTTGGAAAATTTTAACTGCTTTTGGGTTCTTAACTTTTCTTAAACATTCCCGCATCAGTAACATAAAATGTTTTACCACAAAGTTGCAAAAGATCTGCCAGAATATACGTTTTGTAACTCGTTATGCAGCAGGAATATTAAAGAAAACCTGATTTCTTGGCCTCCAAGTTAAGACAAAATGAAGGACGGATAGCATACTTCCTCCACCCATACGTGGCCAGTTCTAATTAGCGAATACCTAAAGATCTATTACAGCGAATTCAGTTTATTAAAAAAGTAATTGAGTATTTTTTAAATGAAAACATTTTATGAGACCCCAACATTATCCTCTAAAACACATTGAAGACAGCAGACTACATGACTACACGAACACAAATACGGCTGTGTTGCAATTGTAGTCATGTAGTAGCTGCCGAATTATTTTAAAGACTACAACTACAAAGTAATTAACTGAACCTAAAGTTCGACATTTTGATAAATTAAAATAATTCTTTTTTTGTGTTACCCGAATTGTACCCGAAAGTAACACAGGCTATAAAAAATATCAATAGAAGCAGGGAGAGAGGTAACCCCATACAAAGCAAATATTATCTCATACCACTTTGTCAAGGAACTACTTACTTTACAAGACAAAATTGTGGAGGATAGAAACATGGGAAGAGGTGTCCCCCATACAAAGAAAATATTGATTATCGAATATCTAAAGAACTATAACAGCAATAGTTCTCAAATTCGACCCCTATAACTTATCAGAATATAGGATCAAGGGGAAAGGTACTCCTATACAAAGCAAATTAATTAATTATCGAATATCTAAAGAACCGTTAAAAAAATCGGTTCTAATTACTTTCCCAAGAGTCTTTTTTACTGGCCAACATGTAGAACGAATAGGACCATGGGAAGGGGGGTACCACCACTTTATAGCACAAAACTGAAGGTACAACAAACTTTTTTCAGTTTTTTTTTTTTAAATTTTTGAAGAATCTGCAAGAGTTAGAGACTTAATTTTTTCAAATAATTTAGTGGATTTGTTCTTGAGTTATAGGCAAAAACATATTTTCCCATATTTTGAACCCTCCCTATGAACCTATGGACATGGTTATGGCACTGATTGATTACACAATTTTTTTCCGAATTTAATTTTTTTTTCATTTTTCAAAATCGGTTCATAAACCATCGAGATATGATCAATTCTCTGTTTAAAAATTTAGTTCCATGTGATTGTTGTTGTTGTTTATAGTTATGGGAAAAAATAACAACGTTTAAAATAATGTTTTGAGATTTTGGACATTCTATTAATGTTAGAAATTTTATTTTTTTACTAATGGATCAGAAATATTTTTGTGGATTTTTCATTTGAAGACATAAACTCGATTGAGCCCATACGTTTCCGAGATATGAGCGAAAACTTATTCTAAAGCTTCCTGGGGCAGCTGCGGTCCAAATTGCCACGCAGAAAAATTACTCATTTTTTTCCTCGAATATTGGATTTTTTTTTTAATTTTCAAATCGGTTCATAAATAGCCGAACTGTTAACAATTCCTTCTTTTCCTTGTGGTTGTTGTTGGATTTAGTATTGAAAACAATAACAATTTAAGGCAAAGTAGTGTTTTCGACTTTTTAAGCGTTCTATTTAGGATACAGACATAATTTTTGTTTAGCAAATCGGAATAATTAGGAGAATTTTTGAGTTGAAAACATCATAGTAGTCGGGTACATTGGTTTCCAAGTTATAGGCAAAAACGCATTTTCGGATATTTTGAACCTCCTATGGATATATGGACAAATTTTTGATGCAGAAAAATAGCTAATTTTTTTTTATTTGAAAATTTTCGATCGGCCCATAAATAGC